>SNQJ01S0049070.1:46306-59745 GCA_010110895.2 Picea sitchensis | reverse complement strand
GAGAAACTGCAGAGACAAGCCTGTCAAATAACTGAGGAGGAGAAAAAGGAGCTCCAACAGAAGGATATGGTGGATTACCTGGTTCAGTGATGGATGCTTCTTCTTCAGAGGCCTTTCCCTTTTTGAGCACCGCCTCTGGATCTGCTTCAGGTGTAGCTAGAGGCAGCTGTGGATGAGACCACGTATGCCTGCCTCTGAAAGCCACAATTAATAGAGCAGGTTCTCCCTAGTGGAGTCGTCACAATGGAGTCGCCAGGTGCACATTAGCAATCATGAAAGGCTCCGATAATCCGATTCACCTTCGGATTCAGAGGCTCAATGTCGTTCTACCCAGGGAAAATCTTCAATTTCATCCCCGGCAGCGGTGCCATAAATGTTAGCGTCGGAAGTCACTCCTGGATTGCTTGCAGTTGCAGAGCCCGACACCCATCAGTTTAATGTCACGATTTGTTTTTTAAAGGGTGATCAATGGAGGTAAAGACTCAAGGGAATATCATTCCAACTCATGGACTGGGTCTGGTATGTAAAGAACAAAGGAGGTCTGGAATCCTAACTTCAGCCAGTAGGTTGATTAAAATATGAGCAGGTGGAAGACTTAGGAGAATATGAACAAACAACTCTGGGCAAGAGGCTTGCAACGGTTTATGGGGGGAAAAACTCTGAAAGCAGGATCCTCCCGGTTCAGGGCTTCAATAAACTAAATAGAAGACTCGACTGGATCCTCCAATTCCAAGTCATTCAGCGTTAAAGAAATCACAGGAACCGGCTAGAGGCTCCGTAACCATTACAATGATCCATTACAACATCATCCTATAATAGCTACAACTCGACTGGATCCTCCAATTCTGAGCTACTCTAACATAGTGTAAACAAATACATGAAAGAAACTGGCATTCATAAGGCAAGAAGTCTCAAAAGTTCCTACATAACCAGAGCAACAATGCTTCATTAAAACTTTACAACTGGGAGCTTAGCTCAACCATCGATACCCCCCAAAATGTGAGAAAACTTCTCTAAATACTTAGAGCAAAAACATCGAAGCCAATTCAAGACATAGCATTGAAGGCATTATGTCTGCATGTTTACTGTGCCTGCAGTCTCTGGACAGTCGTGAACTTCAGTCAGACGCAATCATGCTCAAAGGACCTGTGAATGAATTGACAAGTTTACAGTCATTTCTGGACTTTCCATTTATGGTGGAAACGATGTCCAACCACCATCAACTGCTGTAATAACTGTTTCATTGGGATCGAAACAGGCCCTGGTCGACTTTGTAGCTACAGGACATGGGGGGCCTTCTCATTCTGCCATTTGGATCTGCTCAGAGAATTCGTGGCGAGACTAGCAGGTAGACGTGGAAGTCGTCGTGATGACCGGAAGACCTGGCACGGAGTGGTGAATGGATGGTGATCAAGCAGGGGTGGTTTGACATGCTCGGTGCAGATATGGGATGAGGAGAGACCAAACGGATGGATGTGGCGGAAGGAGAACGATAGGACAAATGCAAACGGAAGAATTCGTGGGCTTCGAAGTGAATGAGCCAGAGGGAGGGAACACAGGG
Source organism: Picea sitchensis (assembly GCA_010110895.2). Lineage (NCBI taxonomy): Eukaryota > Viridiplantae > Streptophyta > Pinopsida > Pinales > Pinaceae > Picea > Picea sitchensis. The sequence continues at coordinate 58,184 of SNQJ01S0049070.1, read as the reverse complement.
GTTGGGAAGAGACTGTGGTTGGCATGACATGGGGACAGGACGTGGAGGCGAGGGATAGGTACTAGAGGTATGTGATGAGGTTTCTGGATTTCAGGAATTCAGGATTCGCGAGTTCAATATGCACGAACTCCTTGCCTCCGGGATCTCCGATATCCCGATGTGCGATGAGTTCCTCCTCCTAGGAGCTAGCCCTACTGGCTAAAACATGACCCAAATGACCTGTCTTCACGTGACCATAGCCAAACCCCCATCGGAGTTTCGGCGTTCGCGATGGCACAGTGTTTGTGTTCACGGGACTCGTGACTCCCCGATCCCCGATGCGCCTTCCGTGCTATCCCTTTGACTGGGCCCTAGCTCAAGTGACCACCACCATATGCCTTTGACCATTCTTTCCATTGGGATTTTGTGGTTTGCAATGTCAATGAACACGCATCCTCCGGACTCACGATTTCTCGATCCGCGATGGCTCATGACTGCTGACCTGTCAATGGTCCGCTCCTCATTGCAAAGTCTAACATCTGTCCTCCATGATTGACAGTCGTTCCCGCCTATCGGGAAATCACGAATCGCGATTCTGAAATGCATAAAACTCTAGCTCCCGGGATCCCCGATATCCCAATTTCCAATGAGGCGCTCCTGCGGAGCTTTCACTGCTTCTCATGTCCATGATTAGGCTCGCTTGCTTTATCGGGCCCCAAGCAGATTTCTTTTGTGTGCTGCGCTAGGACACTTATCATGCAGTCTTGCAGACCTTTGTTCCCCGATACCACAATTGTTGCTAACAGGTTGTATGAATGCCTTGTTATGCCATTTGGCTTAATGAATGCCCCAAGTACTTTTATGAGGCTTATGAATGAAGTGTTGAAATATTTCATTGACAAATTTGTGATCGTATATCTAGACGATATACTGGTATTTATAAAGACTAAGGAGGAGCACTTGAGACACTTGACACTAGTGATGAGGAGGTTGCAGTGAGAGAAGTTGTTGATTAATCTGAGAAAGTCCTCTTTCATGAATACATAACTCATATATTTAGGTTTTGTGATTTCTTCAAATGAATTGAATATGGATCCCGAAAAGGTGAAAGCAATCAGAGAATGGTCGTCACCAAAGAATATCTTTGAGGTGAGAAGCTTCCATGGATTAGCAAGGTTTTATCGGAAGTTCATTAGAAACTTTAGTGGGATTAGTGCTCAAAGGATGGATACAATGAAGAAAAGACACAAGTCTTTCAAATGGACAAAAGAGGCTGAGAAGAACTTCAACATATTGAAGGAGAATATAATAGAACAACCGATTCTAGTTTTACCAGATTTCAGAAAGACATTTCAAGTGAGATGTGATGCGAGTGGAGTTGCAATTGGAGCGGTCTTAAGTCAAGAGCATAGGCTTGTTTCATATTTCAGTGAGAATATGAGTGAAGCCAAGAAGAAATACTCCACATATGACAAAGAGTTCTATGCCATAATTCAATCCTAGAAGAAATGGAGGCATTATCTTGTGCCAAAGGAGTTTGTTTTGTACAATGATAACTAAGGTTTGCAATTCATAACCAGACAAGAGAAGTTAAACCAGAGACATGCCAAGTGGATAGAATTTATAAAAAAATTCACTTTTGTTATTAAACACATTTTTGGTAATGCTAACAAGGTTGTTGATGCATTGAGTAGGAAAATTTTGATTCTGTAGGAATTTAAAGTCAAGACCTTGGGGTTTGATCACCTTAAGGAAATGTACCACAGTGATCCAGATTCCGGAGAGGCATATGAAGCATGTGCAAATCCTATACTCAGAGACAGAAGCCAATGGGCCGAATATATGATTCAAGATGGATTGATGTTTAAAGTGTGTCAGTTGTGCATACCAAGATGTTCGATGAGGGAGAATTTGTTGAAGGAAAAACATAGTGGAGGTCTAGCCGAACATTTCGGCCATGATTTTTTTTTTTTCCCAATTAAACGGTTCATATTATTAGCTAGGTATGAGAGAAGAGGTGAAAATATTTGTAAACAATTGTTAAATTTGTCAGTATGCCATGGGGAAGAAGAAGAACATTGGGTTGTATCAACCATTGCCTATTCCAAAGAGGCCTTGGGATGCGATAAGCATGGATTTCATGTCGGGATTGCCAAGGATGAAAAGAGGAAGTGATTCCATATTTGTGGTAGTGGACAGATTTTCGAAGATGACACACTTTATCCCATGCCAAAAGACCAATGATGCAATGCATGTTGCAAATTTGTTTTTCAGAGAGGTTGTGTGACTCCATGGATTTCCCAGGAGTATAGTTTCAGACAGGGATACCAAATTTGTTGGTCATTTCTGGAGGACATTGTGGAAAAAGTTGGGAAAAAAACTATCTTTTAGTTATGCATATCATCCACAAACGAATGGATAGATCGAAGTGGTGAATAGAAGCTTAGGACATTTGCTGAGGAGTTTGGTCACTCAACACCATAGTCAATGGGATAAGATTCTAGCACAAGCAGAGTTTGCGTATAATGACTCAGTGAAAATAAGCACTGGGAAAAGTCCATTTCAAATCGTGTATGGAATGAATCTGAGAGGAGTGTTAGTGTTAAGAGATCTAAATAAAAGCAAATTTAGGAGCCTGAGAAATGAAGACTTAACTGCAAAAATGCAGGAACTTCATAATCAGATCAAGGAGTAGTTGAAGAAGAGTAACAGTGAATACAAACGCAGAGCTGATCAACACAAGAGAAAGATTGAATTTGAAGTCGGAGATCAAGTTATAGCACATTTGAGGAAGGAAAGGTTCCCAAGGGGAACATATAATAAATTGAAATTGTAGACGATAAGACCATGTAAAATCCTGAGAAGATTTGGAGAGAATGCTTATGAAATAGAGCTGCCAGAAGATGTGGGTGTATCACCCATATTCAATATTGTAGACCTATATCCTTATAGGGAATATAGGACCAAAGGGTTAGAATATCGAGGAGAGATCTAGTGGAGGAAGCAGATGCCTATATCAGAGAAGCCGTAGATGGAGAAGATCATAGACCAACGATTTTTTAAGAAGACCAGAAGGAGAATGTATTTTGAATATTTGGTAAAGTGGAAAGCATGACTAGTAGAAGATGCCAGTTGGGTTGGTGAACCAGACATCTAGAAGCATGGAAAATTGGTGCAGGATCTCATGGACAGGAGTCCATGAATTTTTCATCCAGAGGAGTATGATGCAGGAGCATCGCCAAAAAAATATGCGTGGAGGATAGTTGGGTGCACTAGCGTGTATTTTGAAACATTTTGAATTTCAAAGATCAGTTTATTAATGTAATATCTGACAAATATTTTTGAGTTATGAACATCTTTAATGATCAGAGGTTGAGCCATCGCGTAGGATCGATGGGGGGATGTATTTTTATTTAATATGAAAGGATCGCAACACAGATCTAGAGCACTCACTCTTATCTATCTAAATCAATATTTATTGTAATAAATGTTAAGTAGTTGAAGCCTTTATTTCGATAGGATAGATGTATAGTAGCTGGAGGGACAGACTCGAAGAGTCCCTTTGTATAATTTTTTTTGTTTTTGCTGAGAGGAGGTTGCCGCATCTAATGTGTAGATTTCCCTTGTAGTCAAGGGCTAGGAAATATACAGAAATATTGTATGAATGTATGCAAGTTTCAGTTGAATGAATATAACAGAGGAATATTGTCCCAATGTGTGTTGTTATCGTGTCTATCTATATGAGTGAATGGTAGACTTGCAATTATTTTCAATTCTCTATTATTTCTTTTCCTTGTATCCATGAAAGCATTTATAGGGTTGAATACATGATTCACTGTGAAGAGTGAATAATTTTCAATTGGTTCTCTTCTTTGAGCAAGTGCAAGGTGTGCATAGTGTCTGCAAGGAGTGCGTGACTGAGTATGTTTCGACTCGTAAGCTCAGAAGAGGTATCGTGAAGCTTACATATGCAAGGAGTGCATCGACGTCTAGAAGGAGTGTGTGACAAAGTTTTCAGACTCATAAGCTCATGAGGGAGAAGCTGTTGGAGAGAAGTCACAAGGAGTGTGAAATCATCCACAGAGGAGTTGAGTGTGGAAGAGAACCTATCTCAAGGTATGCGCAGGTCAAGATTTCGACTAAGTGTCGAAGAAAGTGTTCAGAGGAACAAGAGAAAGTCGAAGAAGTAAAGTCAGGAGGAAGAGAAGTCCCTAAAGTTCCTATCAAAGACAACAAACGAGATTCATTCCAGAGGGAGGCAAATGATTCCAGATTGTCAGATCTGGGAGAGCTACGAAGAAGATAGTCGTAAGGTGTCTCAACACTTCGGAGTTCAGAAGATTTGAAGGCTTGGTGGGATCAGGATCGTGAAGCATGAAGTCATGATTTGATCTCAGTCGTTGATCATGAGGTGAGCACATGGCAATGGATTAAGGAATTTGGGATTCGGAAATCCGAAGGTTCGTGGGTGAGAGAGAAAGATTTTCGTGAAGTCGCGAAATCCAAACCATAGTGGGGCCGACAAATCCAAGGAGACATGTGGCAGAAATCCAAATATTTCAGAGAAAATCACTTCGAAAGGAATCGTAAGAAGAGCTCAGGATATCCCCGAAGTCCAAATCACGAGGGGATAGACCCACGGTCATAGCCGTGGTCATTTGGGGAAAATAGGCCTATGTATGTGTAGTGATTTTTGGGTAATCGTAGGGACTCAAAGAGTTGCTCTGACTCAGTATTTCGAACGATCCAAGACCGAGAGGTCGAGAAGCCCTTTGGAGGGAAGGGGGTTTGCATCACCAAAACTCCAACGACAACAAATATAGGGGAATCTAGATTGGGGAGAAGGTGAAGTTCTCCTTTTCTGGGGAAAATTTCTCCATCTAGAAGTAGAGATACAATCCAATCGAGTTATAGAAGTAGGTCCCATTTTAAAAAATGTGGTCCTTGTTCTCCATATTGTGAAACAAAGTTGTGAAGAAGCCCTCAGAACCCAACATGAGGTTTTAATTCCCCTTTGGCTTCCACCAAGCATTGATCTAATGAATCAGATCTCGTTAAGAGGGCCACAGTCCTAGAAAATTACCAATCAAGGCACGATCCCTCATGTACTATAAATAAATTTCAGTTTGATCTGAGGTTACCTCATAACAAGGGATGATTTTGGATTGAAGAATGCATTTCCATGACTCCCAAACACGAGCCACCTTTCGATGAGAAGGATTGACTTCCATGGCTGACTCCTTTCCTTTGATACTCTCGACTTTGTGACCAACATTTCCATGCGACACACTAGTTCTTATTGTTGTCTATTGTTCTCCTGAACTAGGGATTCACACTGCGGGTCTCTGTCTACTTGCATCCCTGTAAGAGAGGGATGATGCTTTCTCCCCTAACTCGTCTCCTCCATGGAAGAACCCAAAATCAATGTATTCAAATGTCTGAAACCATAGTTGCACCTTTCCTTACTTAGAAATCGTAATGACCATGATGAGTTAACTCTTGAAGTATTTATTAAAATATATAACAAATAGTTTTATTAAAGTTTTAAACTCACATGAATGAATGCATGCACACAACACTTTATAGGATGGTGCACTTGTCTTTGAAAAGTGCATCAGTAAAGTATTAATTTGTTATTATTTCAAAAAGTTATACTAATACATATGAATATATTTTTAAAATTGAGCATTGTAGTGCACCATACCAATTATTCTAATGTAACGATGTGCATAAATTGTAAAAGGCGCATGACAAAATAGGAGCAATAAAAAAATAAAATAAAAACTAACATAATTTTTTTTCCTTGGAAAAAAACATAATTCTATTCATCTGTAGAGAACCAAATTACATTTTCTAGGTGTCTTAAGCACATTTTTTAAACTTGGGAGAAATTATGATCATTAGAAAGAAGTAAAAAATAACCAAGAAATAGTGGTTGAAAAACCACAAAAAAAACAAATTAAAGAGCTGGAAAATAAACCTAGAGAGAGGTAGAAAAAGTCCAAGAAGCCTCAAGAAATATCATCGTAGAAGAAACCTCCAGAGAGAAAACACCAAAGAAAAAACCTCAAGACTAGACGAACCAGGTCAGAGAGGTATGGATCCCCCAAAACAAACCAGATGACCACGACACCAATGAAAACCCTTCCAACGATCAACCTGATAGAGAGAAACCAAGGAGATGCATGCCCACATGAAGGACCTCAAAGTGTTTTTTAGGGAAACAACACTGCACTCCAAAGACTAGACCTCAAAGCTATGGACACACCCTCATACCAAGAAAGAAAGAGAAATCCACAGGAACCCAAGACAAAAGGACTTCAATCTGAGAATACATCAAACCCTGAATGAACTGGAGCCACTAGAGAAAGGAGCCACAACCAGAAGGGAAATGTGACCAAAGAGAGAGTCCATCCACCAAGGAGAGAGCCAATGAACCACGCAAGAGGAAAAAAAATCAATCTAAAAGAGTAGATATGACTGGAAAATGACACCAAACCCATCCGAAAACCTCCAAACTGCGCAGACACCAGGCACCCAAGAAAAAACTGACAGAAATCTGCAGTAGAGAAGCCAAGAGATTCGGACAAAGTCGCCCTAGCATGAAAAAAAGAGACGGATCTTGATCTACAGACAAGAACTGTTTCAGGGGAGATAGACTATGCGGAGATCGCAGAACTGGCCAGAATAAGATAGATCTCCCATAAAAACTGCAAGAACACGGAGAGAAATCCAAAACCAAGCCCAAGTAGTAGCTGCAAACTCTGGGAAGAGGAAGAAAACGATCTAACGAGCCAGATCCATCACATCACTAGCCATGAGAGATGAAAAGAGCGAGGACACAAGATGGACGCAAAAGGTGCAGCTCGAGCTGCGGCTAGGAGAACCCTAGCCCCAACCCCTCAGATGATGATCAACAACTATCAAAAATCTCAAAAAAAAAAAAAAAACTAACATAATCATGACAACACACACAAAAAAATAAAAAGTTGCAAATATTTTGATGATCCCATAACACTAACAACATTGTAAAAATCTTGTTKTTTTTTTTAACTTTTCAAACAAAAGTTAGCTCTCTCTCTCTCTCTCTCTCTCTCTCTCTCTMTMTMTCTCTCTATATATATATATATATAWAACTTTGAGAAAAATATATCAATGTTTACCACAAATAAAATAAAATTCATGGAGAAAATGCATTAGTTGCAAAAAATGTAAAAACTCAATATATTCTTAAATACATTCTCTAAGTTGAGAAAAATATATCAATATTTACAACCAATAAAATAAAAAACATGGGGAGAAAATACATTAATTGCAAAGAATGTAAGCATTCAATATTTATGTCAACTAAATTAATTTCTTTTAAAAACAATCAACCTATCATTACTTGTGAAATCAAAGTAAGTCTTCTTATTTCAAGCTATTATGCACTATTTGTGTAGGATACAAATTATTATCAAGCACAGGTTGTTTTTGAATGTAAAGAGCAATAAAGTGGCAAGTAAAAACAAAGAAAGGAAACACTCATATTAATGAATTCTTTTAAATTCTATTCATTCTATTGGTAACTTCAAAAGAAATTCAAATAGCAAAGACAAACATTAAACATAAATTGATCAATAAATCTAATCATTTATTCATTTTGTATCATGAAACCATTTATGAGCATGAACCAAAACAAAATGATTTGTATTCAGTAACCATTAGGATGATGAATCAAAGTAGAACGATTTGTATTCTATAACCAATTAAGAACATGAATCAAATCAAAATGATTTGTATTCTATAACCAACTAGGAACATGAATCAAAGATGAAAGATTTTATTCTGTAACCATTAGGAAGATGAATCAAATTGAAACGAATTGTATTCTATAATGTTGGAACATGAGATAAAGATAACCATGGATGCATTTTATTAAATATATGATACAAATATATATACAATGATGTAACCTTTGGATTCATCTTCCAAGGTCCCTTGGACTCCTAATGACTGTTCATAGCCTATGACAGTTCATATTCCTTCACGTTGGTAACCCTAATAGATTACATTTCCAACATCCCCCCCTTAATCTGAAGGGGTGTATGTGAGTCCAAGGTGAGAGATGGTATCTGAAAGTGAGCAGTTGAAATATGGAAGTGTAAAATTGCTGATGGCTAAATGTGCTCTCTGAATTTGGTAGTTTTGGGATGACCACAAATCAAATGATGATGGTAGTTTAAGGAAGACCACAAACCAATCTAGTGGTTTAAGGATGACCACAAACTATGGAACCCTACTCTAGGCTCAATGGTTCCCAGAACATTTCCTAAGTTAGCTAGAAGTTGGAAGTTGGTGTCTTCTGCTAATTGGAAATTCTCTTGATATTTGTTTAAATATGACCATAAACTATGATGTAGAAGAAGATGGAAATCTTCTACCAAGTGGAGGTTTAAGGGAAACCCTAAAACATTGTCTAGAAGAAGCTGTAAGTATTCTACTAAGTGGTGGTTTAAGGAAAACCACAAACCAATCATGCTCGTTTTTCATGTTTTCTTTTTACTACTTGATTGATGGGACTTTGAAACTTGAAGCCTGACTGTCAATCATTGATGTCGTCCCCCCCTGTCAGGGACAAGGTGAGAATATGCAAATCCTTTCTCTGCAAGATGCGTCAATACTCGAGAGTGAATTCATCGGTATGACTGAGATATCTTCTTGAATATTGATGACGATCACCAAGATGTCATCCACCCATAATGATTATTTACTCTTGCAGTTGTCTTTCATTTAAAGCACCTATTTGAAGGATGCTTTTGTTGTCCACAATGCTTGCAAGGATGAATATTAAAGCACTGATCTTCAACATGTCCAAGTTGCTGACAAGATTGGCATTTTTGAATCTTCTCTTGAACTGGAGCATGTGAATGTGAACCATCTTGTATCAATCCAACACTCTAGAACTAGATCAGTTTGGTGTAATTCGGATTATAAAAGGTGACATCCTTTTCGTATCTGATACCAGTTCTATTCTTGTTGTGCTTGATTTATTCCCAAGGTATGATGACTATCTTGGAGAGAGGAAGTTGAACGTCATATGTACTTGAATACAGGGTTGGCTCACTGAGTGGTTGTTGCACTGGCTATTGGTTTGAATCAACCTCATATTCTTCAACATATTCAAATATAGGGTTGTGAACAATGACTAGTTCAAAATGTTGTCGAAGATTCTTTAGCTCAAGTGCATCATGAAGAAGTCAATTCCGAGTTTGATGTAATGTTGCTTTCACTTGCGAAACTTGCAAGCACGTTACAACAGAATGTAAAGTGGTTTTGTCAAGTGCAACTATATTGTCCACAAAAGAGAGGATTAGAGTGTTTAATAACTCTAATAGTTCATCAATTCGAGCTATAGCTCATAACTCACAGGGTTTCTTGCAACTCCACCATGACTTTACAATCAAATTCTACAATGCAACCAACAAATTGAGTGTGTTGGCTTCTACCGAAAATGCACCTGTTTACAATTTTGATTTCAACAGTTTAAAAGTAAACTTACAATAAAACTATTTGCAAGTTACCTTGATTTCATTTGTTTGATGTCAAGTTGAACTGCGTGCAAACTACGCTGGAACCCCTTCTTGGAAGGCATACTATTCTCCTCTTGTGAGTTTTGGGATTGAATGTATTGTCTCTCATTCTCCAAAGAACCAACAACTTCTCGGGTGGAAATATTCTTCAAAATGATCACTCTAGACCTCTTGAAGGCAAATAATGTCTACATCGTAGCCAATAATTTCTCACATCAAGTTCTATCGAAAATATTTCCATGGAAGAGTCAAAGGAGGACAATATGTGTTTATGTCGTTAATATCATATAGGTTTGCAAGCACATTATATGAAAGTACAATAAAGTTTCCTGAAAAATGTAGAATGGGTTCCTAGCTCCAAGTTCCCATCAACACCATTCACTAATATTAAACATGGTGGAGTAGGTGAAGAGGTTGGAATAATATTTCACCCGGATTAGTATTACACCAACAAGACGCTTATTTAGCTGAGCCTTTTGAACATATGTGTGCAATCAAGAACATAATATGCAACCGACATGTGTAAAACGACTCTCAAGGCATATTACAACATCACAAAGAGAGCAGTTGTATCAACAAATGTGTGAGTAGGGTGTGAGTAGAAAAGGCATATAATGGTCAAATGACTACAACAATTCCATTATCGTCGGATAGTGAGAGTGTCTTATTAAGGATAAAAGAACAAGGAACGATTGTACAAGGATTTCATTGCTAAAGTCTATAGAAGTGTATATACTTTACCCTTCTTTAGATTTGAACATTTGACCTTCTATGAAGAAGCATGTGTTCTTCACCATTAGACCCACTCAGGCTATGGATGAAAGTGAATTCATTGATGCCTAATTTTTAGACATGCACTGATCACCTAAAAGTTAAATTTGTTGAACATCTCCAAATGGAAATCTTAAATTGCCATTTTTTTATTAAATAATGCCATGCTTTTCTCCCAATAGTTGTAGTGCATGGGTCTTTCATGTTGAGTTCTAATTTGTATTTAAATTGTGACATCTTTCAACAAACTATGATTTTGAGAGACGTTGTTATTTGTAAGCTTTGTAGGCTCTCATAGAGAGCATTTTTGGTGTTGTATTTTTGTTTTTATGTGCAAACTGTAGCTTCAAGAAACATACTATATGTTATGTTTCTCTTTTAAAAATAGAGTATATTTTGTGGTCTTTTAATACTGAAATAAAGTATTAATATACATAATATTATTGTTGGTTATCTTACTCATTTAATCTATATAATGCTTATTTTCACTGTTATTGATTTAGTCATATTTTCTATTTTAATACTTGTGTTATATATTTATTTTCTATATTTGTGTTTTCTAGGTGTGATTCTACAATAATCACTTAATTCCTTTTAGCTTAGATATTTCATTTAGTATCAAATCAAGTGTGTGGTTGATTGAAACATTTGTTGCTTCAAAGAGATGGAGACAATGGCTTAAAATTCAAATATAATGCAGTACCAAATTCTTCTTTTTAGTGGAAAAAACTATGAGTACTAGGGTGTGGAGATCATAACTCTGTTTATTGTACAAGATCTATGGACTTTTTATTCCACAACTAAACATTACCAGTTGATTAGGATGCTTACAATGCTCTCTTTACTAATCAAAAGATAGGGTTGAGGAAGAATATAAAATAAGGATTTCAAATTTTTGTTTATCATTCAAACAAGAGTTGACATCTCAATATTTCAAAACTTTGTAGAATGTGTAAAGTCTCACGATGCTTGCGAAATCTTGGAGAAGGCGTACAAATGATCTACAAAGGTAAAATTTGTCAAACTCCAAATGCTTAGAAGATATTTTGAGTCTCTTACTATGAAAGAAAATGAAAGTGTTGAAGCTTTTATTACTAGAGTACAAAATATTATGATGGTTGTGAATGTCCTTCCGGATTCATTGCATCAATTTATAGATTGATGTTTTGGACCAAACAAATGTGGTTCATCATCAAGAATAGATATATATATTCCTAATGATGGACTACATTTGTTTGGTCTGAAACATTGATCTATAAATTGATGCAATGAATCCAGAAGGACATTCACACCATCTCACTAATTGCATAAGTCTTAGAACTCAAATATTATGAAGGTTATTCATCTCCATGGTGAATCTCTTGAAGATAGGTAGATTGTTGAAAAGGTGTTAAGAAGTATTCCTAAAAAAATTGATCCCATCACTATTTCTATAGAAGAGTCAAGGGATTTATCACAACTAACCCTTGTTGATATGTTTGGAAACTTTCAAGTACACAAAGACACGTTAAAAATAAATGAGGAACCATTGGATCAATGTTAAGAACCAAATATCA
>SNQJ01S0049070.1:14441-46296 GCA_010110895.2 Picea sitchensis | reverse complement strand
TTTTGTAAATCATTTATGTCCCTACGCATTTCTTCACCTTATTTAATAGTCCAAGTAGGATTGTCTGGAGGCTTATTTGGTGTAGAAGTTCCCTTTTTGAGTGGCATGTTGGCTAAGTATCACTTTTGAACCTTGATTTTGAGGTGGTTCTGCTAGACAATCTTTTTTCTGTTGTATCTCTCAAGTCCTGGACCTTCTAGGTATGCAACTTTCTTTTTTGTATTTCTCTGATATTTCTTCTCTGCAATGCCACAGTTCTGATCAAAATTGGATGTGCCAAGTGGAATTTATGGTAACTTCCCCACAACTTGCGTATTTTTGGCCTTTCCAAGAGATCTCACTTGTATAGCATGCCCCGCACAAAATAATTGATATAAAATTCTGAAACTCATACCAAAAATACTACAGACTGTCCACTATCCAATGAAACTAGTTTCACTCAATTTGGATACTCTAGGAAGAAGTTATGATTGTTTCACTTGGAACACCTTCTTGAGACTAGTCAATAGGACTAGTCAGATACCCTATCTTCCTAGGGTGTATCTACAAATGTAAGATGACCCGGAATCTGAAATTTTTACCACAAATACCTTACTAATTTTTGTGAATATCCTCTGGATTTCAGGGTCTGAAATGTTACAAAAACATTTTTATAGCGAAAATGCCGCAATGACTCAGTTTAGGATGATTCCAGAACCCTATCTTGCATATGTTGTATCTCCGAAATTATAAGGCCTAAGGAGCTGAAATTTTAACCCAACGTACCTTGATCCATCTACTAAATATCCTCCAAGCCGTTCCTTCTGAAATGTTGTAGAAAACAAGTTATAGCGAAAATTCCAAGGTGTCTTAGATGCAGCAGCAAAACCCCAAGACCTTGAGCTCTGATACCATATGTTAAGAACCAAATATCAATATAGCATAGAAAAAACTTAGAATAAGTACTCAACGCCTTGAAAAAGACATAATTTTAGATAATAAGCCTCTTCGAGGGGGAAACCTCCTTTTACCCCACATAAATGTTCAAGTACAAGATGATTCCAATTGAAAATGTCTCCTTGGTATATATAGGAGACTAGGAGGTATAATTACAACTAATGGAATAAAACTGACATAAATAAAATAACATTACTAATGTAATATGCCCCAATTAAGGGGTAATGAGCCAATATTAGGGCTTAACAATCAAGCCTTTCAAAGAAAATTGAAGGTTGATGACAAGAAGAAACAATCTTCCATTGCCATGAATAATGCTTCAACTTCTTCTTCATAATATTATAGAGGAGGTAGAGGCTACATAAGAGCTAGAGGAAGAGGAMGTCATGGTAGAGGAAGAATAAATAGCCCTAGGAGAGGCTACCTTCATTGTAGCTATTGTAACAAAGATGGCCACCTTGAACAATATTGTTTCATAAAGAAAAGAAACACCTCTCAAGGAAATTTTAGTAATGATCAAGGTGCRAACTCTCAAAATTTGTTTCTAACATGTAATAGCATTGAATATATAGAAGATTGTGTATGGTATCTATATAGTGGTTGCTCAAATCATATGACTAGAAATAAAAATATGTTTCTAAAGTTAGATGAGAGTGTGAAGGGGAAAGTCAATTTTGTCAATAATAATAAGGTAGAAGTAATGGGAAAAGGTACTATTTCCATAAAATTCAAAAAGGGATGTATCATGTATGTACATGATACTTTGTTTGTTCCAAGTTAAAGCATAACTTGCTTAGAATAGGGTAGCTAAGGTTTAAACATTATATACAATTTTTAACAATAATGGCCTAGTGGTTGAAGTTCCTATCACAGATAACATGATATTTTCATTAAGAATGGAATCAAATGTAGCTTGATTGAAGGTCTTGATTGATGAGTCTTGGCTATGGCACAAGAAGCTTGGACGCCTTAATTTTTTATCTCTCTCCTTCATGCAAAAKAATAACTTGGTAAGAGGCTTTCCTTCATCCATAGAGCTAAATAATAAGGTATGTGAAGGTTGTGCAATAGAGAAGCAACATAGAGACAAATTCCCCAATGAATCATTTTAGAGCACATGATCCTTTGGCCGTAGTACATGTAGATATTTGTGGCCTCATGCAAACTTTGTCTCTTGGTAAGAGGAAGTATTTCCTTCTCTTTGTAAATGACTTTTCAAGAATGTCTTGGGGTATATTTCTTAAGTGAAAAGTCTCATGCTTTTAGTTGTTTTCAAAAATTCAAAGCACTTGTTGAGAAGGGATCATGATACTATTTGAAAATTTTGAGAACTAACCAAGGTGGAAAATTTACCTCCAATGAATTCAAATAATTTTTCCACTTACATGGCATCAAAGAGTGAACTACAAATTATACTCCTCAACAAAATGGAGTAACAGAGAGGGAAAAAAAAGCAATTATAGAGATGACTAGATGTATGTTGAAGGAAATGTGTTTTCCAAACATGTATTGGGAATATGCAGTACATACAACTATATATATCCTCAACATAACTCGTATGAATATGGTAAAAAATTCTACTCCTTATGAAACTTGGTTTTGAAAGAAACCAAATGTTTCTCATCTAAAAACTTTTGGGTCTGGAAGTTTTATTCACATTCCTGTTCAACAAAGACACAAGTTAGATGGAAAATATGTAAGATTTATTTTCAATGGATATTTAGAAGAAAGTAAGTCTTATAGGTGTTATGATCCACTTACTAATAAGATTTGCGTTATTAGATATTTGATCTTTGATGAAGGGGGTGTTTTTCATAAGAATGAAGGTGAAGATAAATTGATTACTCCACATATTGAAAAATTCAATATTTGATAATAATGATCAATGAATGCAATCCTCTATATTAATAAATACAGGGTCACCTTCATGGAGTTCTCCATCAAAGGAATCCTCATCTACTCCATCAACAAGATCCCAAGTTGATACCCAAGTAACACCTCCATCTAGTCCTCCCAAAAAAATAAGAAGTTTGGAGGCGATATATGAGACATCCATGTATGTTGATGATAATTATGCTCTTTTTTCTTATGCATATGTTAAACCTTTTAATTTTAAAGAAGCTCGTGCTAATGAGCCACGGGTGCAAGCCATGGAGGATGAGATCTCAAAAATGGAGAAGAATGATACATGGGAGTTAGTTGATCTCCCTAATGGAAAATCCATTATTGGAGTAACATGGATCTACAAGATAAAATTCAACATGGATGGAAGTATTTCAAAGTATAACACACAATTGGCTACAAAAGGACATGTGCAACAAGAAGGAATTGACTATGAGGAGACAATTTCTCCTGTAGCAAGATTTGAAACTGTAAGAACTTTCCTTTTCATTGCATCTTAGTTAAAGTTGATTTTTTATTAGTTGGATACTAAATCTTCTTTCTTAAATGAATATTGAAAGGGAGAAATTTATGTTGAACAACCACATGGCTTCATTGCTAATGGTAAAGAATATAGAGTCTATAGGCCTAAGAAGGATCTTTATGGTCTTAAATAAGCTCCAAGAGGTTGGTACTCTTGGATATATAACTATATTAATGATCATGGTTTTGTTAAATGTTCTTTCGAGAGTGTTGTGTATAAAAGTGTTGTTGGATTAGATTTCTTCATCATTTTCTTATATGTAAATGACTTTATTTTCATGGGCACCTCATTCTTGCTTGTGAAGGAGTTCAAAGAGGTAATGAAATCTGAATTTGATATGACATATGATTTGGGAGAAATGCAATATTTTTTTGGGTATGCAAATCAATCAAATAGTTGCAGGTATATCCATTTGTCATTCCAAATATGTTGAAGCAGTTTAACATGAAAGGTTGTAAACTTGTGAGCACTCCCATAGCTCTTGGGAGTAAATTAATTAAGGAAGATGGAACTCCACTTTGTAATGCCACTCTTTATAGATCTTTGATTGACAGTTTTATGTATTTGACATCCACTAGACCATACATCATGTTTTTTATAAGTTTGGTTGCTAGGTTTTCATGCATCAACCTCATGAATCTAATTGGTGAACTGCCAAAATAATTCTCATATATGTAAGTGGTACTAAATTTTTGGATTGTTTTATACTGTTACTAATGATTCAAATATTGTAGCATACACAGATGTAGATTGAATAGGTAG
Source organism: Picea sitchensis (assembly GCA_010110895.2). Classification (NCBI taxonomy): domain Eukaryota; kingdom Viridiplantae; phylum Streptophyta; class Pinopsida; order Pinales; family Pinaceae; genus Picea; species Picea sitchensis. Next base: position 42,173 of record SNQJ01S0049070.1, on the reverse strand, counting down.
CTTGGATGATTGAAAGAGTACTTCCATATATGCTTTTCTCCTTGGAGGAAAGCTAATTTCTTGGAGCAACAAAAGAAAACTGACAATTTCCGTATCTACAACTGAAGCAAATATATTGCAGCATCATCAACAAGCACATAAACCATTTGGATGGCAAGATTGTTCGAAGATTTGGGAATGAATGTCTATAAGCCCATAAAAATTTGTTGTGACAATCAAAGCACAATCTCCATTACAAAGAATCCAATATTTCATGACAAGAGAAAACATATTGACATTCTACATCATTTCATTCGAGATCTTCTACAACAATAATTCATCTCTTTTGAATTTTGTCAATTTGAAAATCAACTCACACATTTTTACTAAGGCTCTTCCAAAGGATAGATTGGATAATCTTACACTGATGTTGCAAATTCAAAAACTTGACATAAGGGGGAGATTGAAATTGTTGATACCTAGTTTTTAGGCATGAGCTGGGCACTTGGAAGTTAATTTGTTGGCCATATCCAGATGGCAATGTTAAACTCCAATGTTTTTAGTGAATAATGCCACATTTTTCTCCCAACAGCTGTTGTGAGTGGGTCTTCCTTGTAGGATTCTAATTCCTATTTAAAATGTGATATCCTTCAACAAAGGACCATTTTGAGAGAAGTTGTATTTTGTAAGTTCCGTAGGCTCACAACGATCATTTTTAGTGTTGTATTTTTTTGATTTGCAAATTTTAGGTTCGAGAAATAAACAGAGTATATGTTGTGTTTGGATTTTCAAAAACACCATATTTTAGGGTTTTTTATACTGATCATTATTATTGGTTATTTTAGTCATTTTATCTATGAAATTTTTACTCTGATTAGCATCGATTTAGTCAGTTTTTTTTAACTCAGAACTTTGAGAAAAAACCTAGAACTAATCTAATAACCCATACCCATAACATTTCAAACTTTGATACTCATCTTATGGCCCTGGCGAGCTGCTTGTCAGATTACTCTGGTGAGATTATTTCTTTATTTTATGGGGTTCTTTTATTGTATATTGTCTTCCCTCTCTCTTTATGGGGGTTTTTCTATTGTATGTTGTCTACCCCCTTCAATGATAAGAAGGAACTGAATTGATTTATATATTAAAAACCCTTAAATCAATTGTGATTTTGCCATTAATAACATTGCTAAATCTCAATGATAATGTTGCTAAATTTCAATGATAATGGCTAAAACTTTTGAAAGATATCAGCCCTGTCCAGGCAACTATTGTCATGGAATTATATCCAGGCTCAATAATTATGATGCTCGTCTCTGCTATTTTGAAAGATATCAGCTCCATCCAGGCAACTCTTGACTTCTTCAACAAGATTTGCGCCCGCACAGATGTGCAGACATAAGCAAAGATTTGTTTTTGGACGTATACTTTAAACATTGTGTTCTCCATCGCCATTCATCTCTATCTCGACGGTACGAGTCTCTTGGTCTTTTACTATTGTTTCATGACATTTTCTGTAATGATGGTTTGATCAGTGTGCTGATATTTCTTATCGCATTGTCCAAGGCCATTTAAAATCCATCAAAGTCTACATTTACAACACGTCTTTAAGACTCTAGTGATTTGGGTTGGTAGTTTTCCATACATGTGTTTGGAGAGCCTTTAATCTTTGTGGGTTTTTTATATAATAATAATAATCTATTTTTAAGGTTACGGTCAAGCTAGACACCAAATTGGTGTATGAGACCTCCTTGACCCAACTATTTACGGAAGTATACATATATCTAATTATTAGCGATGAATATCTTATGACTATCAGGGCTCTAATTGGACTTGAGTCTAGGATCCTAAGCCCTTGGTAAAGTGCTCAAGCCTCATCTTAAACCCTTGATAAAGTGCTAAAGCCTCTCATCTTGAACGTTTGTTGCTTCTCCAAGGTCCCATTTAAAGCTTGTTTTTGTTTCTCCCTAAGGAGAAGGATGGTCCCCCACATCTCCCAACCCTGAGAAAGTTATCAATTGTTACAATTCTTTGGCTCATACAAATTTCCATTGTAAATGTTGAGTAAAACATCATAATAAATGCAAGAACAATTTTTTTGCTCTCAAGTATTATTATCTAGGCTTTTGGCAAATGGTCACATCTTCCATATTGGATTCTTGTTTAACACCTTTTAGTTGTCCCCATCCACAACCACTTCACTTCAGGGTTGTTAAGTGCCTTTATTTTGAAGTCAACATTGTCTCAAGTATTATTATCTAGGCTTCAAAGTAAGGGCCTTGATTCATTGGTTGTTGGCAAGTGGTCACATCTTCCATATTGGACTCTTGTTTAACACCTTTTGGTTGTCCCATCCACAACCACTTCCGGGTTGTTAAGTGCCTTCATTTTGAAGTCAACATTGTCACATGAATGGGTGGTGTCAATCCATTGAATGCCAACTTTTAATGTGTGGAACACACTAAACATGATGCTCAAACTAGATTTAAACTCCTTATTTTTCGATTCTAATTGTTGAATACCATCCAAAATTTGTTCATTTGATACCATGCAATTATATGAGCATCTACCAGGGTTCAAAGGCACTAATTTTGGGGTATGTTTCTCTATGCAAGCATTCAACCATGCTTGAGTATTGAAAGGGTTCAAGTCACTGTTACTATTCAAACTTGATAGCCTCAAAAGTTTGAAGTCTAGTCTAAAGTCACCCTCGACTATAAATTTGTTGAGCTACCCTTTCTAACTTAGGGATTTCCAATTATGGAGTTATCCTTTCAAACCAAGAACCAAGAAATAATAATAGAGCAATTCTATTTTTTGATAAAGGCTATACAAAGAAAGCTACCAATTTTAAAGCCAATGTGTTATTTTAGCCATTGTACATGAATGGAAAATACAACAATCACATCAACACCACATAGAAAAGTTTTAAAACTCCTTCACAGGGAATAAAATATCCAAGATTTTATTAATAATAAGTAGTTACAACACAACTAGAAATTACAAAGGTGGTAAGTCCTTACTAGGAAAATGCATAGTCGAATTGTAGCCAAACCCTTAATCCTTTGGAGAGATGACATTTCTTGTGAATATTGTATAGTGACGAGTGACACAAATGCATTCTACCTATCGAGAATATGCATGCAATCTTCAATTGTGGCCATGTGCCAAGTTGGATTGTGGGTTGTTGTGGGTCGTTACGTCGATTATTACACTTCATTTCATTTTATTATATTTTAGGATAAGGTCAACCTAGTCTCCTCAATGGAGATAACACTTTAACCCTAATGGAATGGTATAAACACACCACATCCCTCATTTGAAATATCAACTAGTTCAAGTGAATTGGTTTATTCTTTTTCCTAAGGGAACTCATACTTTTTCACTCTACTTGTGGTGACTTTCTCTTGGTTATAGTTAAAGTATCTTTGTGAAGTCTTTTTGTGATATGTGTTAAGTGTTTGTATTAGGGTTTATTAAAGAGATCACTATAAATATATTATATATTATGATCTCAACATGGTATCAGAGTTAGGTGTGACTCTTTCTTCTATATTCAACATCATTTCAAGGTCGCTCCAAATAGGAAATTAAGGTTTTTTTAGCACCCTAGTTTTGGGAAAACAACTATTTTTAGGTTTTTTATCTTACCCTTATCTCCACCAACAAGGTCCTCCTCGGTAGATTAGGCCTTTTTTAGGAAATTTAAGGGATTATTATGTAGTCTTGTGCCCCTTTTAGGGCATCATAGTCTTGCTTCCCCTTGCTTTCAATTGAAACCCACTATAGATTTTCCAAGGCAATAATGGTAAAGTTTGATCTATGGATGAAAAATGGTTCAAACCTAGAGGGACTCTTCATGATATAGCAGGACACAATATTTTTCTATATATGACATCACTCACACCAACTTAAGGAGTTTTGTCTAGATCAATGGGTTATCAAGGACATAAATGATGATTTTAAGGTGATTGTTTATGGTTATTTTGATGAAACTAATCATTAGTAAAAATTGGTCAAAATTAATTAGATTCTCTACATTGGTTTCCAATGCTCATGACCCCAAAAAATTATGGCATCAATGCTTGGCTCATTCGAACTTTTGGACCTTGCATCATATCAACTATCTAAGGATGGTAGATGACCCTCCATTGATTCAACCACCCAATGGGTTCTATGAAGGATGTATGATGGGAGAACATCATTATGATTCTTTTCCTAAAAAATTAGCACTGCAAGTCTCTCACCCTCTTGAGTTGGTTCATAGTGATATTTGCAAGCCTATGATCACTCCTTTTATTGGTGGGGATAAATGTCTCCTCACCTTCATTGATGATTTATCTTGATTCCTTTGGTCCGATATATACTATTCAATCCAAGGATGAATCACTTGATAAAATTCAAGGAATTTAAATCTTTGGTGGAAAATCATAACAATCAAAATATTGAAATTCATTAGCACTAATCATGGAGATAGGAACTTTGATGATGACCTTCATTCATTTCTCACATCTCATGGAATTATTTGGCAAAGGATGGTCCCTTAGAAAGATGAAGTGGTGTATCGAAGAAGTAGAACCACTACGGAATTGGCTCATTGTATGTTTCATTCTCATCATATGGAGCTTAAGTTTTGGGGAGAAGCAATCCTTTGTGTAGCTCATATGGTCAATCAAATGCTTACTTGAGATGTTCAACATATGACTCCTTTTGAGAAATAGTATGGTTACAAATATTTTATTGTGAAATTTAAGTCTTTGGATCTCGTTCATGGGCCCACATTCCCAAATAAAAGCACAAGTTACAACCCAAGAGCCAACACCACATTTTAGTGGGCTATATAGAAACTTCCAAGGTGTATCGCTTGTATGATCCTTCCACCAATAAGGTGTTTGAAAAGAGAGACGTTGTCTTTGAGGATGTTTTCTCCCATAGTTTTTAAGTATCTTACCCCACTCTTATTTCATAAGACTCATATCCAACTATTTCATGGATACTTATCTTTCAATACTTGAAGATCCTTCTCCTTCTAGTGCTTCTTCCAACACCTCCTCTACAATGAATTAGTGGAAAATCCATGATGAGACTCATATTGGTGACTTGTTTGGTACTACTAGAATTTAAGTCTCTTCTACTTAGGTGACTCTCTCTAATCCCTTATCGGTTGGGCTACCTCGTCATAGTGTCACTATAGAAATTTTAGCTTTTGCTTCCCCACTGACTAGGTCACGACTAATGCTTAAGTGGGGCATATCTACTGTGTAGGATGTTATTCCTCACCTTCCCCCAAAGGATAACTCATACATTAATTGAGTCCCCCTATTTCATGGGTCCTTATTTCCAAGGTTGATGTTGATATTGCTACTTTAAATTAGGAAAAAAAATCTCATGAATGGAAGGATGTTATTGTAGTTGAATATGTTGCTCTAGAATGAAAAAATAGACTTGGGAACTATTCCTCTTAAACAAAGGTAAGAAGTTGGTTGGTTGAAAATGGATGCATACAACCAAGTATGATGTAGTTGAAAAACTCGAGAAACCTAAATCATGCATGATTGCTAAATATTTATTTGGGAAAGAAGGGATCGACTATTTAGAGATTTTTTCTCTAGTTTCTTGTATGGACTCCATTAACTTGATTCTTTCTATAGTTGCTTCACAAACTTGAGAAATTCATCAAATGAATGTCATTGATTTTCTTCATGGATATATTCAAGAATGTGTTTATTAGTAAAGAAACCACTAGGGTTTCTCCAAAATGGTCATGTTCCTATGGCTCTTAAGATTAATAAGTCTCTATATGGCCTTAAACATAACCTTATCTCTTGGTATAAGAATATACATAATTTATTTATTAATCATGACTTCAGTCATTATGAAGGTGAGAATGATATATACATTTAACATCATGATGAAACAACTCTTACTGTGTTATATCTGTGGATGATCTCCTTTTGATTGGTCACTCCACATCCACGATCAATGATTTGAAGAAACAACTCATGGACTTCCTTGGGATGAATATTTGATTTAGGGTTAATTCATTCCTTTTGGGGGCTTTATATTTCTCAAACCCCTACTCATAATTCTCGTTCTAAAAATAGTACACCTTGGATCTCTTGGAACACTTTAGTATGGAAAATTGCAAGCTATTTGGTACTCATATTTCTTCCAGGATGACGTTTCAGGTCTAGTGCCCTTCACCCTTATTTGATGCAACGATTTATCAATATCTAGTGAATAGTTTACTTTATATAAATCATACTTGGCCAAATATCTTATTTTCTTTTAGTATGTGTCCCTGCTACATGAAGGAACCTCATGAGAGTCATTGGCAGGCCACTAAGTGCATTCTACATGATCTTAGGGGCACTACTTGTTGATTAATTGGGTTGGTTTTCATTGATGTCGACCCTTGAAGCAAGTCTGGTAGAAAATTTCGGTAGCCCCAACAATATGGTTAAGGGACTCAATATGCTTTGAGGTATAAAGGTATGAAGATCAATATATTTGCAGGTAAGACTATTCTATATGGATAGTACATGTCATGCCATTTCTGGTGATATGTGGAACACCACATAACTCCTCATGGTTAGAAAGTTATGGCCTTGTGAAGTTGGAGAACCCTCATGAGTTATCTAGAAGTCCCTAGAAGATCAAAGAAGTCAATTTATTCTAGAAGATCCTAGAAGAAGTTTACTAGTCAAAGTGGTTGTAACTAGGAGTTAATCATGAGTTAAGTTGTTGCAAAAAGAAAATAATTAAAAAATTAGTTGCAACTAGAAGTGGTGAGTTTACTATTTGTGGATAAAGTGGTTATAAGTGGACAAGTGGTTAGAAGTGGGTTAGCCCTAAAAAGAAGGAAGTTGGGATAATTTAGTTAGAAGGTAACCCCTAGAGGAAGCTACTTGGAGAGTATAAATAAGAGAGCAAGGGTATCCTATTAGCACTTATTGAGCACATTGAATATCTTTTATTTTGTAAGGTTTATTATAGTTACTCATTGATACATTTGAAGTTACACAAAGTAGCAAGAAGGGTTGACGACGAAAGTTTTGGAGTTGCAGAAATACTGAAAAAACCCTAGTTTTTGAGGTATATGCAGGATACAGTGGAAGAGGTTGCATACATACGCGAGATGGCAGTGGAGGAGGGTGTGTACAGTTGGGAAAAGACATGAAAGCTTGAGTTGTTGAGAGTGCTAGTTTCTCAGCATCTAAAAGCAAGTTCTCGGGAAGGTCTATAATGATCGAGTACAATATATCTATCTACATGTTCAAAAGGTATGCCATATTCTTATGTGTAGTTGGATATTGTTGTCTACATGAGATATGGTTATGGGAGTTTGAATATTTTCTCTAGAGGTGTTGTTGGTTGTATGGAATGTATTGTATGAACTATATCTATAGAATTACAACACATATATATTTGGTATTCATCATTGTTACATCTTGTTGGGTTGAAAGTTGAAGCATATCTTGTATTTCTTGGTACATGGTTGAGGTTGTTTTGGTTGTGATGTGTTGGTGAAGTTGTTGGTGTAGTTTGAGGCTTCATATTAGAGAGGGTTTGATGTCTAGTCCATGTGATGGTTATTACACTTGATTATGATTGTATACACATGTAGGGCACATGACTAGAGAGACATAGATGCATTTGGTTAAGGGATATGTATGATGATGTATGCATAGGGCACAACTAAAGATTGGAAACAATTATAGGTTACAAGTTTATTTGACAGAGGCAGAAAAGTGTCTAAGTTTCAAAAAGGTGAAAACCCTAGATTTTTGAAGGTGTACGCAGGTTGCATTATAGACATGTTGTGTACATATGTGGATTGCAGTATAGACAAGTCATGTACATACACAAGTTGCAACATATACATGACACATACATGTTGGTATTTGTTGGTACATGATGATTGTGGGTATAGGTTGATTACATGTTATTGGTACAGGTTGGTTACAAGTTTTTGGCACAAATTGGTACATGTTTACAATGGTATACCTCACAGGGATAGTGTGGCAGTGGTTTCATCATTTGATACTTATATTTCAGGTGGTTGGACGAGACAATGATAGGTGGTTGTAGCCACCTTCCGGTTGTAGTCGGAGAACATAGGGGGTTGTATCATCCTTCTATTTGTAGCTAGAGAATTGGGGAGTTGGAGCTAACCTCAGGTTGTAGCCTGAAAATATAGGGAGTTGGAGTCTCCTTCCAGTTGTATATGGAGAACAAAGGAAGTTGGTGCTTCCAATGAATGTAATTCTTAAATAAATACAAGAAAAAAAATTCTATGGTTTTCTCCCGCATTGGGTTTCCATGTAAAAATACTGGTGTATTGTGTATGTGAATGATTTCTCATTGTTCATGGTTTATTTATTCTGCACTTGTTGAATGATAATGTTAAATTGATCATAAAGATAAACAACACTTATATACAGTGGTTAAAATGATTAGCATTGCTCTATTACTGATTCATCCCCCCTCTCAGTAATCCAACAATTGGTATAAAAGCAGGTTCCTTCAGAAATCAATTTAACCACTAAAAGTTATATCATGGAGAGAAACATTATGTATAAAAATGGAATACTACATTTTGATGGACAAAACTATGCATTTTGGAGCAGAAGGATGAAAACATATTTACAAGAACAAGGATTTGAGGTTTGGCAATCAATTTTAGATGGATATAAAGAGCTCTCCATTCCTCCAACAAATGAAAATGGAAGGAAAATCAGTCCAAATAATTCAAAAGACAAAAATGCACTCCTTAATGGTCTAGTTGATTCAATATATCTCAAAGCTATGCACTGCAGCTTCACAAAGGCAATTTGGGAAAAAAATCATAATGTTTATGAAGGAGACACAAAAGTCAAGGAATCAAAGTTTCAAACTTACCGAGGTCAATTTGAACAACTGAAGATGAAGGAAGATGAAAATATTCCAGCCTAATTTTTACAAGTTGATGAAACAATTAATGCAATTAGAGGATTGGGAGAAGAAGTTGATGAATCTATAATTGTTCAAAAAGTGCTAAGATATCTTCCAATGAGATTTGATCATAATATCTTAGCACTAGAAGAAAGAACATATCTGGATTCTATAAGCATGGATGAGCTACATGGAATTTTCACAACCTGTTAAATGAGAACCAAATAGGAGAATTCAGTTACAAAAGAAGCAACATTCAAACCATCCAAGAAGTCAAAGAAAAAGGGAAAGCAAAAGGCAAAGTCAAATAGAAGTAGCAGTGACATCTCAGAATATGATGAAGAAGTAGCCAACTTTGTCAAAAGACTGAAAAAGGGAACCACCGACAAATATACAGGTAAGATTCCATTGGTTTGTTTTAATTGTGATGGTAATGGTCATTTCTCTAAAAAAATGTCCCCATAAGAAAAAGAAAATAAATGAAGAAGATGATTCAAATAACAAACAAATATGCAAAGGAAAAAGAACCAAAAATAGTTTTTTCAAGAAAATCTTTTTCACCAAAAAAGAGAACACCTCATCAGACAAAGATGAAGTCAACAAAAGTGAGACAAAAATGATTCTATTTATGGATGTAGAAGAATCTAATGAAGAAGGTACTAGAGAAGAATATGAAGAGGCAGAAGTTGACTACATAGAAGAATTGTTGAGTGCCATAGAAGTTATAAAAAGGGAAAAGAAGAAAAACAAGTCACTACATGCAAAACTAAAAAGAAAAGAGGAAACTCAAAATTCCAACTTTGAAGAACTAGAGTAGATGATCACTAAATAAAAAAATCCAAGATGAAAAAGACAAAAGAATTGAATAAGAACTCAAAGAATGGTTGGAAGAAAAAGACATGATCATTAGTGGTTTGGAAGTAGAGATTGTCACATTGAGAAAAGACTTTCAAGAGAAAAACATGCATAACAACTCCAAAGTTTTGGACAAGATTATTAGCAGTAAGAGGCCAAATTATGACAAGTCAGGACTTGGATACAACAAGATATAAAATGGATCAAGCTCCAAAACAACAAAACAATAAACACAACTAAGAATCTATGCAGAGATAGTTAGAGGAGACAATAATTTTTACAAGGAAGATCAGAGAGATACTCCTCCACCCAAAAGATTCAGATTTCAGAATCAACAACAGTCAGAAACAAGAAGACCTCAAGAAGAAGAAAGATTTAGAAGAGTAACTCCTTTCAAAATATCTTCAACTCCCATTAATCAAATTATCATCTTTGGTTTATGTTATTCATGTAACAATTTTGGACATAAGGCTGTAAATTGGAGAGAAAATAGAAGAAACATAAACATAAATAGAAACAAATATGAAAGCCATACACAAAATAGTTATCCAAGAAGGTCTAGTGAAACACAGAGAATAAGCTACAAAAGGTTTGAATCCTTGAGCACTGAAGTGAAATGATACAAGTGAAACAACTTTGGACACATGGCCAAAGATTGTAGAATGACAATTCCTCCAAGAGAATCACAACAAAATAACAACAATCACAGACACGAACCTCAAAGGATATGGATAAGAAAGCATAATCAGTTCAACAATGAAGAATACACACATACTCTACAAGATAAACAAAAGAAATGTGGTTGGTATGTTGATAGTGGCTACTCAAAGAACATGACAGGTGATGAGGACATGTTTTTTTCCTTGAGAAAGGAAAGAGATGGATCAATCTCCTTTGGAAATGACGACTCATCTATAATTATTGGAAGAGGCGTAGTCAGAATTGGAAATGAGGATACCAAGGCAGAGAATGTTCTACTAGTGGAAGATATGAAACACAATATTTTGAGTGTAATTCAAATGTGTGACCAAGGTCACAAACTTTCATTTGATTCACATAAGTGTGAGATAAGAAAATAAGGTTCATGAAGAGTGGTTGCAACAACTATAATAACTTCAAGCAACATATATGTATTAAGTGAAATTGGAAATGAAAAGTGTTGTTTAGGAAAGGAAGATGAAATTTGGCTATGACACAAAAGAATGGCTCACACAAAATTTGATAACCTTGTCAAAATCAGCAAAAAGGAAGCAGTTAGAGAAATGCCCCGGATCATGAATCCAACCAACACATTATACAAGCAATGTCAACAAGGAAAAAAAAGAGACCAAGTTCAAATCAAAGGAATACTCCACAACAAGACCGCTGGAAATTGTGCATACTAATCTAGTTGGACCATCTAGAAAAAATGGTTTAAAATGTGAGTAGTATTTTATGCTATTAGTTGATGATTATAAAAGAACGACTACAATGTGTTTTCTCAGGAAGAAGTCAGAGGCATTTGAGAACTTCAAATATATAAGGAGATGGTTGAAAATGAAAAAAAATTTGAAAATCAAATGTTTGAGATCGGACAATGGAGGAGAGTTTACTTCAAAGGAGTTTATGGACTTCTGTAGTAAACATGGGATAAAGAGGCATCTCTCCATTGCTAGGACACCACAACAAAATGGATTTGTTGAAAGAAAGAATAGGACATTACAGAAAATGGATCGAACTATGCTAATGGATTCCAAGTTGACAGATGTATTTTGGGAACATGCAATGCATACAACATTTATTATTCAAAACAAAGTAATGCTCAGAAACAACAATGATAAAAATTCCTACGAGATATGGAAAGGAAGACCAGTGAATGTGAAGCACGTCAGAGTTTTTGGAAGTAAATGCTACATCAAAAGAGAAGATGGTAGAATGGGAAAGTGTGATTCTCATGTGGATGAAGACATACTTGTTGGGTACTCAAGTAAAATAAAAGCATACAAATGTTTCAATCTAAGGATCAAAAAAGTTGTGGAAAACATCAATGTGACGGTTGATGAGACAAGTGGATGAAAAATAAAGGAAGAAGAAAATGAGTCAATGGAACAGGTTCACAAAGAAGAAGCAAAGGAAGAAGAAGTAGCAGAAGGAGAAGATGAAGAAGATCAATGATTCGTATTTTATGAGAAGAACGAAATGAATACAGATTATAATTAAAATATGATTAACAAATAATAATAGATATACAGTAAAACTAGTTTCTATTCAATAAGGAAATATGCTGAAATTGTAAAATGCAACATAAAAAAAGCTTGCTAGAATGGTGGCGGCTTATCTCTGAGAAGAGATGTGACAGATGCGCTCATTCACAAGAAGATGATTACAATGAGGCCTTGAAGGCCTTTTTACAATAAACAAGAATGTAAAAATCCCTAGACATCCAAAAACCTAACCCTAGGAGATGAAGCGCAAAAAGTCATGTGGGCCCTGTTTGGGTAAGTTAGTACATCAACTTCCTGGGGTCGTAAATTTTGCATACGATCTTCGTTTTAGGCGCACGATAGCCCTTTGGAAAGGTCTATATGAGGACTACACATGTTGCCACAAAAATATGACTCCATCTATATTTTGATTGTGGCGATCCCTGAAAATGATGTTTAGGGCCTCATGACAGCCTTGGAAGTCAGGGACCAGAAAACTAGGAAAAACATTGCCAAATTTGAAAACCGCCAAAATGAGTCAGTTGGAATAGGTGGGAGGCCACCGAAATCCATATGGATCAACAATTTCCCCTTAGGAATCATTGGTCACCATTGTGTTGAGTTCCCCCATCAAATGAGGAAATTTCTTCTGAATTTGGCCCCGGGTGAGCCACTTGCCTTGGTGCAGAAGTTGCCCTGCTTTGACAACTCGATAAAGATGGATCGTGTTGAGTTCCCCATCAAATGAGGAAATTTCTTCCGATGAGATTGATTTAACCAGATCTGATTGATAGTCCGACTTATTTTGTTGATACTGTTTGATTCATTGACTACTCGTGTCAAGGTCGGCTGACATCCACGCTGAATAATAAGGCAAGCAAAGGAAAGGAGGAATGTTGATTCAAAATCATTATCGCCCAGCCTGGTTATAGTGTAAGGCCCATAACAAGTGGGTGAAGCTTCCGATGGAACCCTATAAGGCATTCTTTCTGCCAAGTGAAACTCAAAACTATGTCATCCACTGAAACTTATGGCACCAAATGCTAATTCGCACCGCTTTTGTAATTTTCATTGGAATTTTGTAGGATATCTTGAACCTATTGGAAGATGTGTTTGATTTTTTCAATGAACTAGGTGGATTTTTTTATCTTCATTTGGAGCAGGAGATGAATCAGTCGAGGTGACCACAAGGGGCAGGGCAACATCTATGGGACCCAATGGGTGGAATCCCAACCCCACCTGAAAGGGGTTGTGTCCGGTTGAGCTATGCAGGTCTCGGTTGTAGCTATGTTGAACATAGGGAAGACTCTCATCCCACATGCGAGGGTTCTTGGAATTATACATGCACAGGGTAATGATAATTCAATTTATGACCTCGGTTTGGCCATCTGTCTGGGGGTGGAAGGTCGTGGATTTGGTGAGCTTGGTGTCCAACAATGACCAGAGGCTCGACCAAAATGTGTTGAGAAATCAATTATCCCGATTTGAGACAATGGTTTGTGGGATTCCAAAATTTACCCAGACTCATTCAAATAAGATCTTGGTAGTGGTCTCTGTTGTGATGCTCTTCTTGCAGGCGGCCAGAATCACCATCTTAGAAAAGACATCAACAACCACAAAAACATAGATATTTCCCTACTTGGTGGACGGGAGGCCCGACATGTAGTCCATTGAGATGGATTCCCATGGCATGTCAGGAGTAGGAAGAGGGGTGTACATGCCCTATTTATTAGTGGTCAGTTTGGCAATAGCACAAGAAGTGCAGGACCTGATATACTTGTTGACCTCCTGTCGAAGTTTCTTCCAATATAAATGTTTTTGCAGCATTGCCACTGTATTTTTGACCTTGAAGTGTCCTACCACTTGACTGTAGTGGGATTCCCAGATTATATTTTCTCGCTCACTTGATGGAACAAAGATATGGCCCAAACGACACAACAACCCATCCTGAAGATGGAAATTAGTGACAACTGTGTTTGCACCCAACATTTGGTAGGTGGTGGAGAAGTTCGAGTCTGTCGCATAGAGTTGGGGCTATCCATAGGTCTCGTGGTCGCACGAGTTTGGCACCATGGTGAGTGCCACGACTAGAGGTTTGTTGAGGAAATCAACGACGTGGTTGGTGCTTCTTATTTTATACTTGATGTTGAGGTGGAATTGTTGCAAGTATGTGGACCATTTCTGATGGAATTCATTCTGCAATTTTCCTTGTGTCTGCATGAACTGCAGTGGCTTATGATCAGTGTGGATGACTGTCTCCTTCCCAAGAATGTAATGAATCCACTGGTGGCAGGCTTGCACAATGGAGTAAATTTCTTTGTCTTAAGTAGGGTACTTATGAACAACATATGATAGTGTCTCACTATGATAGGCCACGGGGTGGTCATGTTGAGTGAGAACGATACCCACAACATAGTCTGAAGCATTTGTCTTGGTCTTAAAGGGTTGTTGCAGGTCCGATAATGAAAGTACTAGGGATGAGCACAAACACTACTTCAAATCATCGAACACTTAATGTTTGGATTGGCCCCACACAAATTTATCCTTACCACCATCCCTAGTTACTTGGCTTAGGGCCCATGCAATATGGGGGAATCCCAACGCGAACCTGCGGTAGAAATTGAAAAGACCTAAGAAGCTCTGAAGCTCAGTGAGTGTGGTTGGGGATGTCCAGTCACGAATGACTTGGATCTTGGATGGATCCACATGTATGCCATGATAATCAACGATGTAGCCTAGGTAATGGACCCTATCCATGCCGAAGGAACATTTTTCCAAGTTGGCGTATAGGTTGTGTTGTTGTAGGGTGTGTAGAACCTGCTGAATATGCTGCAAGTGTTCTGCCCAAGTCTTGTTGTAAATGAGGATGTCATCCAGATACACCATTACAAAATTATTGGTGAATGGTCACAGGATATTGTCCATAATCCTCATGAAAGTGGCTGGAGCATTTTTCAAACCAAAGGGCATGACCAACCATTCAAAAATACCTTTTTTTTACTTGAAGGCGATGTTCCATACATCCATCAGTTCTATCAGAACCTGGTGGTAGCTAGACTTCAGATTAATCTTACTGAAGTATTTGGACCTTGTGAGATGATCAAGGAGGTCGTCGATTCAGGGAATCAGGTACCGTTTTCTGACTGTGATTTTATTCAGGGCCCGGTAATCAATGCAAAGTCACCAGGTTCATCTTTCTACTGTACCAACGCAATTGGGCTCCCACAAGGCGATGAGTTGGGACGGATGTGCCCTTTGTGGAGAAGTTCTTGGATCTGTCACTTAATCTCCTCATTCTCTAATAGAGAGCGGTGGTAGATTGGCCCAAGGGGAAACTGTGCGCTAGGGGTCAGATTGATGGGGTGCTTCACCTGGCAGTGCATAGGTACCCCAATAGGTGAGGAGAAGATATCTGAGTATCCTTCCATGACCTTATCCACTTGCTTTTGTTGTGTGGAGAGGTCTGTCGCGGAGACCCTGGATGTGGCTGCGATCTTTTGCTCATTCTGAGAGCGAATCATGAAGACGACAAACTTCCCCATATGAGAGATGACCTTCCTTCATTGCTTGGCAGATATCAAGGAAATAACACTAGGTGGGACTGCCTCGGGTATCCTGTACAATTTTTTGTTCAAAGTAATAATAACACTACGAGGCCTAGACTCATATACATCATGATGTTTCCATAAATATGGTTGGACCAAAAGAACATTACAAACTTTGAGAGGGGAAACATCACACAATACCTCATCTTTGAAGGGCTTGATGTCGTATGACATGAGACATTGTTGGTTGACGCGGATGTCGCTTCCTTGGCAGAACAATATGATGGTGTAGGGCTGGGGGTGCGGCATTGTCGGCAAGATGAGTTGCTTGACGACCTCTACTGAGATGAGGTTCTTCTGGCTACTGCTATCAATGATGAAGTGCAACGAGGTACCCTTCACCCACATCTGTGAATGAAAAAGGCACTCTCCTTCCTCTGCCTCATCTAGTTCACCAGGCTAGAACTTGGTGGTAGCAACGGTAGCATTGAGTTTTGTGTCAATGATCCATCTCCCCCTTTCTGGTTTTGAATTAGAGTCAGAACCCACATCTGATTCATAGGCTTTCACCTCAGCCACCAACAAATTATTTGAGCTATAATCAACATTTTTATTCCAGGGGCTCTTATGGAAGTCCAACAACTTCCTGGTATCTTTCTTTGTCTTTCCGGTGTCCTTCTTTGCTTGCGGCTTGGACTGGTTGTCCTGATGATTTCCATCTTTGATATATCCTTTGTTCATCGGGTTGGGGCCACCCTTTCCTGGATTTTCCTGTGAGGGGTTCCCAGGCCTAAATTTCCACATCTTTTATTTGAGCTTCTGCTCGATTTTGACAACATATTGGTAGGCCACACCCAAGGATGAGATTTCCATAAACTCCATTTCTTCCTGGATATATCTATGGAAAACACTGCGATACTTGAGCACCAGATGTCACTCATAATATTTGATACCCATCTTGGTGCACAAGGTATGGAAGATATTTGTGAACTCATGCACTGCTTGGTATCTTTCCTACCGCAGTGTGGTCCATTTTGTGTACAGGTCGTCATAACTTCCAACATGGTAATATTATTCCTTAATAGCATCCTTGAAGGACTCCCAGGTGGCCGCGACTATAAATAATGAGGGTTCCTCTATTTCCTTTTACTCACAGAAAGTTTCCCACCAATCTTTGACATGGGGAACAACTTTGAGGAGCACAAAAGTAATCTTTCCTTTATTCGAGAAGTTATGGAAAGAGAAATACTCTTCTAGTAGATTCAACCATTTGTCTACAACATCTTTGTCTATTCGACCTTCAAATGTAGGAATATCGAAGTTTATTTGTAACTTGAAGGGGGTGATGCCTCCGTTTGATGAAGATGTGTCGCATGTTGGTAGATGTCGAAGGATTTGCACAAAACTATCCATCATCTCGTTCCTATGTTGCGTGAGGGATTCCTCGAGATTTTTTTTTAAAGGATTTCCTATCCTTTCGTCTTTCTTTTCTCCCTCCATGAGAGTTTTCTTGGGCGTGCAATAGATTTTTTCCTCAAGAGAAACAAGCTCGAGACCCAATTCTATGTACCCTGACCTCGTTGGGGACATGCATTAAGAACGACAAGGAGAAGACTGCTTTGATACCATTGATATGGATTTTATGAAAAAAATGAAACAAATATAGATTATTATTAAAATATTCTTAACACAAAATAACAAATATACAATAAAATTGGTTTCTATTCAATAAGGAAAAAAGTTGAAAGTATAAAACGCAGTGGAAAACAAGCTTGCTAGAATGGTGTCGGCTTATCTCTGAGAAGAGATGTGACGACTGTGCTCATTCACAAGAAGATGATTACAATGAGGCTCTGAAGGAATTTTTACAATAAACAGGAATGTGAAAAACCCTAGACATCCAAAAACCTAACCCTAGGAGATGAAGCACCAAAAGTCATGTGGGCCTCGTTTGGGTAAGTTAATACATAGACTTCCTGAGGTTGTAACTTTTGCATACGATCTTCTTTTTAGGCACACGATAGCCCATTGGAAAGGTCTATTCGAGGACTACACATGTTTCCATCAGACATTGACTCACTCTATAGTATGATTGTGGTGATCCATAAAAATGTTGTTTAGGGCCTTAAAACGACCCCAGAAGTTAGGCATCTGAAAACTAGAAAAAAAACCATGAAACTGGAAAACTGCCAAAATGAGCCAGTTGGAATAGGTGGGAGGCCACCGAAATCCATATGGATCAATCAATTATAAGTATAATATAAAGAACAACAAGTACCTCCAAATACACCTAAAAAATGAATACATAAGAATCGTCCATTATATCAGATTATCGGGAACAAAGATGTAGGAGTTGAGACTAGAAGAAGAATTTGTTCACCAGAACAACTGCACCTAACACTCTTATCCTTGATTGAGCCAAGCAGCTTTGAAGAAGCCAACAATTATGAATTATGGACAAAATCCATGGATGAAGAGTTGGATTAGATAGAGAAGAATGAAACTTGCAGGGAATTGGTTCCAAGGCCAAGGTACAAGAATGTGATCGACAAAAAGTGGGTCTTCAAAAACAAATTGAATGAAGATGGACATGTTACCAGGAAAAAATATAGATTGGTATGTAAAGGATACAGTCAGGTTGAAGGTATCAAATTTGAAGAGACGTTTTCCCCAATTGCTAGAATGGAAACAATTAGATTGATACTCGCTTATGCATGCTCCAAGAATATTAAAGTGTATCAAATGGACATGAAATCAACCTTCCCGAATGAGGATCTTGAAGAAGAAGTCTACATTGATCAACCAAAATTATTTCAATTGTCAGAGAATGAAAATTATGTTTGTAGGTTGAAGAAGGCATTATATGGTCTCAAATAGGCCCCTAGAGCATGGTATTTCAGACTAGACATATATTTACAACAATAAGGGTCCAGGAAAGGAAATGCAGACAACAACCTCTACATCAAGGTAAATCAAGATAGTATCTTAATTGAAGTTTATGTTGATGATATTATATTTGGAAGTGATGATGACAGGATGAGCTGGAAATTTGCGAAGGATATGCATAATGAATTTGAAATGTCATTACTTGGAGAATTATCCTTCTTTTTGGGTCTTCAAATTTGTCAAAGAAACCAAGGCATTTTTATTTCTCAAACCAAGTATATCACAGAAATGATAAAGAGGTTCAAAATGGAAGATTGAAAACCAATCAATACTCCCATGAAAACCAGTTGCAAGTTAAGTAAAGATGATGATTCAAAGGCTACATATTAGAGGTAGTACAGGTCAATGATTGGAAACTTAATTTATGTGACAACATCTAGACCAGATGTAATGCAGGAAGTTGGACATGTGGAATGATTTCAAGAAACACCAAAGGAATCACATGTCCTAGCAGTAAAGAGGATATTCAAATATCTCAAGGGTACAAAAGAGTTTGGATTATGGTATACAAAAGGAAAGGATCTATTACAAAAGAGTTTGGATTATGGTATACAAAAGGAAATGATCTATCACTTATTGCCTACACAGATGCATATTGGGAAGGTTGCATTGATTATCGAAGAAGTACAAGTGGATCAATGTTATACTTGGGTGAGTGTCTGGTATCTTGGCTAAGCAAGAAATAATCATCAGTATCATTTTCTACAGCTGAAGCAGAGTATATTGCAACAACATCATGTTGTACACATGTTCTATGGATGAAACGAACTTTGACAGATATACATGTTGAGTATGATGAGTCCATTCTGATATATTGTGATAATACAAGCACCATCAGTATCTCAAAGAATCTGGTGATGAACTCCAAGACGAAGCACATTCCAATCAAGTATCATTTTCTATGGGAACGGGTTGCAGAGAAGAACACTCAAGTTGAGTATGTTGGCACCAAAGAACAAATTGCAGACATATTTACAAAATTGCTTCAAAGGGAAGCCTTTGAGTATCTTCATCAGAAACTTGGTACAGTTTTTGTCCCACAATGGATTTTGAATGCTATTCTTATATGTCTTATATTTACACGAGGAAGCACCATAAAGAGGACAGTTCAATTTGGGGGAGAAATTTCAGGAAGAGTTCAATCAGGGGGAGTAACCCTAAAGACAATTTAGTTAGGGGGAGCATCCCCGATGATAAGTTACCTTTTGCATTGATTTCAAAGGGGGAGAGTTTTCTCAGATGCATGCATAGAGAGTTATATGCTTGGAGAGAGATCACACAGGCATGATTTCAGGGGAAGCGATGGTCACACGTGGAGCATGAACGATATGAATTCAGTGTTGCATCAAAGTGTTTCCATCAATGCCAAAGGGGGAGATTTTTTATTAATTGGGTTGTTTGTCATTGATGTCAACCCTTGAAGCAAGTCTGATAGAAAATTCTGGTAGCCCCAACAGTATGGTTAAGGGAATCAATATTGTTTGAGGCATAAAGGTATGAAGATCAATGTATTTGTAGGTAATACTATTTTAGATGGATAATACATGTCATGCCATTTCTAGTGATATGTAGAACGCCACATAACTCCTCACGGTTAGAGAGTTATGGCCTTGTGAAGTTTGAGAACCCTCATGACTTATCTAGAAGCCCCTAGAAGGTCAAAGAAGTCAATTTATTCTAGAAGCTCGTAGAAGAAGTTTACTAGTCAAATTGGTTGTAACTAGGAGTTAATCATGAGTTAAGTTGTTGCAAAAATAAAATAATTAAAAATAAATTAGTTGCAACTAGAAGTGGTGAGTTAACTATTTGTGGATAGAGTGGTTATAAGTGGACAAGTGGTTAGAAGTGGGTTAGCCCTAAAAGAAGGAAGTTGGGTTAAGTTAGTTAGAAGGTAACCCCTAGAGGAAGCTAATATAAGAGTATAAATAAGAGAGAAAGGGTATCCTATTAGCACCTATTGAGCACATTGAATATATATTATTTTGTATGGTTTATTTCAAGTACTCATTGATACATCTAAAGTTACAAAAGTATATAATAGCAAGAAGGGTTGACATCGAAAGTTTTGGAGTTGCAGAAATATTGAAAAAAACCTAGTTTTTGAGGTGTATGCGGTCTGCAGTGGAAGAGGTTGCATACATACGCGGGCTGGTAGTGAAGGGGGGCACATACATTTGGGAAAATCCATGAAATCTTGAGTTGTTGGGAGTGTCAGGTTCTCACAGTCTAAAAGCAAGTTCACAGGAAGGTCTACAATGATCATGTATAATAGATCTATCTACAGGTCCAAAATGTATGTCATATTCTTATGTGTAGTTGGATATTGTTGTCTACATGAGATATGGTTATGGGAGTTTGAGGATTTTTCCTAGAGGGGATGTTGGTTGTATGGCACTTACTATATGAACTAGATATACATAATTACATCATTGGTATATTTGGTATTCATCATTGTTACATCTTGTTGGGTTGAGAGTTGAGGCATATCTTGTATTTCTTGGTACATGGTTGAGGGTTTTTTGGTTGTGATGTGTTGGTGAAGTTGTTTGTGTAGTTTGAGGCTGCATATCAGAGAGGGTTTGATTTCTAGTCCATGTGAGGGTTATTACACTTGATCATGATTGTATAAACATGTATGGAACATGAATAAAGATACATAGATGCAACTGGTTAAGGGATATGTGTGATGATGTATGCATAGGGAACAACTACAGATTGGACATAGTGACAAGTTACAACTTGATTTGACAGAGGCAACAAAGTGTCCGAGTTTCAAAAAGGTGAAAACCCTAGATTTCTGAAAGTGTAAGAATTATGCAGTATAGATAGGCCACATATATATGCAGATTGCAGTATAGATAGGTCATGTACATATGCAAGATATGCATATACAGGTCACATACCTGTTGGTATTTGTTGGTACATGATAATTACTGGTACAGGTTATTGGTACAGGTTGGTTAGAGGTTGTTGGCACATATTGGTACATGTTTACAATGGTATATCTCATAGGGACAATGTGATAGTGGTTTCATCATTCGATACTTAAATTTTAGGGCGGTTGGATAGGGAAATGATAGGTGGTTGTAGTCACTTTCGGTTGTAGTCGGATAACATAGGGGGTTTTAGCCTCCTTTTGGTTGTAGCCAAAGAATTGGGGAGTTGGAGCTTCCCTCAGGTTGTAGCCTGAAAATATAGGGGGTTGGAGCCTCCTTCCAGTTGTATCTAGAGAACAAAGGAAGTTGGTGCTTCCAATGAATGTAATTGTTAAATACATATAAGAAAAAACATTATGTGGTTTTCTCCCGCATTGGGTTTACACGTAAAAATATTGTTGTACTGTGTATGTGTATGATTGCTCATTGTTCATGGTTTATTTATTCTACACTTATTGAATGATAATGTTAAATTGATGATAAATATAAACAACACTTATATACCGTGGTTAAAAATGATTAATATTTCTCTATTACTGATTCACCCCCCCTCTAAGTAATCGAACTCTACTCACATGGGTGTTATTTACTCCATAAGTGATAACATCCATTTTATTTCCTTTTATGATGTTAAATGGGGGTTGATCTTGATAAGTGGCACTTCACCTCAAGGTATCTATTCTCCCTTGGTTCTGGGCATTTTCTTTTGGTGTTCCAAGAAGCAAAGGGGTTGGGACTCTCCTCCTCTAAATTTAAATATGCTAGTGTAGTTCATGTTGAGAAGCATCTTTCTTGTATGTGGATGTTCCTTGGTGGGATAAATCTTGCTCAACACCATCATTCCATCCTATTTTGTGACAATTTATAGAGTATTATTGAGCTTATTGTAATATATTGAATAAAAAAAATACAAACACATTGATATTTGGAACCTCCACGTCGAGGGAAAATTTGTGCCAACCTTTTTTCCTTCCACAGATTGGAGTGTAGATATCTTCACCAAATCTCTTTGAAAGTCCACCTTCACTTGTCTATAGATATATACCGGAGACATATCAATGTATGTGAGCTTCCATTAAGGGAGGAAACATGATGTAATGTAATATCATCTCACATGCCTCCCTATTCATAATAAAGTGGTTTGTTGAGAATATGTGTGTAATATTCACTTGTGGCTATGTTCCAAGCGGACCTATAGGTTGTTAAACCCATTATTACACCTTATCACATTTATTGTATTTTAGGTTAAGGTTGACCAAATCTCCTACTCGGGGCTAGTACCTTCACAATAGTGGAATGGTATAAATACATCTCATCCCTCCTTTCTGATATCATCTCATTCAAGTGAATTCATTTATTGTTTTTCCTAAGGACACCTCTACCTTTTTTCTCTACTTGTGGTGGCTTTCTCTTTGTTATGGTTAAAATAAATATGTGATATATATTAGGTGCTTGGATTAGGTTTTCTTTAAAGAGACGACCATATATATACTATCTCTTATTATCTCAATTGTACCTAAGTGTTGGCCAATGATAGCGATGCTAAACTAAATAGAATGGAAAAAATAAGTAGACATACATGAGCCCATGCTTGGAGTTCTAATCATCC
This sequence comes from Picea sitchensis, assembly GCA_010110895.2. NCBI lineage: Eukaryota > Viridiplantae > Streptophyta > Pinopsida > Pinales > Pinaceae > Picea > Picea sitchensis. The sequence continues at coordinate 19,186 of SNQJ01S0049070.1, read as the reverse complement.
TTAAATACTAAATCCTTGAAAGAATTAGTAATGGTGGTTCCTCTTCTTGTAATGGTTGACTTGTCCATGTTTGAATTCCCAGTGTGCCCATCATTAACTGGGATGAAATCCACACGATAAAATATCGATGCCAATATAAATTATGTGATCGACATTAATGGAATCTAGTACTAATGTGACTGACATCAACAAGATTTTTCTTTGTTAACGAGTCTATCATTGACATGATTAATGTCTATGAATCAATCATTAATGGATCTTTTTTGAAGAACATGGTGTTGACAAAATCATTATCAAAAGGTCCTCTATCAAAGCCTTCATTTATTGAACCCGTATTTTTCAACCTTCCTCCATCAATATCCCTTTCGTTAACCTTCCTTCATTGACCTCATTGCATTGGATTTTTTTTATCCAACCACATAAAATCCTTTCATCTGGATCTTAGCTAATTCCCCAATATTAGTTCAATTATGCTTGTTAATGGAATACATCTCCATGTTGGGAGGTTGATGGTCCCCATCAACTTTGAATATTTGTAAGTCCAAAAATAATTACAATATATGATTTTCTCTAATATTTCCCCACCCTCATATGAGGGTAGCCATGTATCAATATCAACAAATATCCCGAATAGAATTTCAATATCTATCCCAACTAAATAGATACTCATATAAAATATGTATTTTAGATAAACTTATTGAACATTGTACCACTTCATTACTTGGGGTAATTAAATATTTGTGCTAATTTCATACAAACTTTGTATCACCACCTTAACTTTTAAAACTTTCTCTACAAAATTTAAACTACACCTAACACTTTCAACTGGTAAAATATAAACTCATGCATGAAAAATAGCTGTTTAAATACTTTTGTCAACTTCCAACATTAATGATTCAAACAACTTCAATAAATTGACATTTACCACTAAATAAATACCCACGTCTCTAGTCAAAATGAGTTGCTATCGACCACTTTCTCCAAAATCATAAGGAACCCATTCTTAATGGGTTTGAGCTTCTTGCTTGTTCCCTTGAAACACTGTTTAAATAAATGCAATTAGCCTAAATAATCGACTTTGAATGCATGATCTTGTCTATGTGGATCACATAGAGCCTTGGAAAATACATTATATAAGAAATGATACAATTATATATATCAATGTCAATCGCATATTTTGCTTTCAAAGTTGCTTTCCTGTGAAAAAACATTTTTGAATTATATATTTTATTCCGAGGCTAACATTTCGAATTGAATGCATCACCCATATCCATTAAAACATTGTCATGTAAATTATTATAAGAAATTAAAACAAAGTTTCATAGATAGAAATACTAAATAGGGTGTAAATAATGCTTTTTTTTTCCTTAGAAATAGGAAGGAGTATTTTTTATATATATTAAAAGGGGTTTGCTAAAGCTACAACTCATACATACGTCAATTTTTTTGAAAGAGTTTTTTTCAGTCCTATTTTGTATACCTAATATGCTATTTTCAAATTTAGATTTTGTATACCTAATATGCTATTTTTACATTTAGATTTTATATCAGTCTTCTAGGTGATGTCACTAGTAGTTACTTTAATATATTGATTTAAAATACATACAGACTTGAAAAACATTTATGAATTTAAGTTTCAATATTACTATGTTTTTCTTTTCCCCTCTTCAAATGAAGAGGATTTTGTTCTTCAATGACTATTGGGTTTTTGTTTTAATTGACAATTTTGTCTTCTTTGATTCCCTGAAATCCATATCCCATATTGATGGAAGTCAAAGATAGTGTTTCTAATGGCATTGTTGCTACCGATGTATGTAGTCTGCTGCATTCTTCTTTCAATGTATCAATTATTTGCTTTTGCAGGAGGATGAGGGCCATGACATTGGCATTATGTGTGTTTATTACCTTCTCCATTTCTTCCAGATTTGTAAATATTAGCATCACAACCCTATTGTTGGCTTGAATGATTTCCTCATGTCTCCTGAAGACCATTTTAATTTCTTTGAGATCAAGGTTGTCCATTATGATAATATGAAGAAAAAACCTTAAGCAACAAAACTCTATAACATCTAGCTTCCTATAATGGCCTTGAGAGATGGCTTCTTGGTAAATCAAGATAAACAAACAGTAGAAGACACAACTATTTCCCTCACTATTCAAATTCCCATCAAAGAGAACAACACACAGATCTAATTTTGGCCCCAGGACATGCCTAGAGGAATGATCAGAGATTACCCGCATTGACTTGTTTCTGACCAAGAAAAGCGCCCCCAAGATTCCCACTTTGATCATTTTAGCATTGAGCTTCGAACCAGTCCTCCAACTTTAGCTCCTTGCTTCTTGGCTCTTTCCCTATAATTCTGAACTAACTTGTTCACCAAACTCCCCCTTGCTCACCACAAAATTGATTGACTTCACTCTATGTACTATTATCCCATATATCTCCCAACTTCCATTAAAGGTGAATTCAATACAATTACGCTCAAGGTATAAAGAATGTTAAAAACATGGAAATGTGTATAACACACAATGTAAAAAACATTTGTAAAAGTCAAAATGAAATCAACTTCAATATTAATATTGAGTATACATTGCACATGTTCTTCACCAAAATGATTAAAGGAAAAGTATTGATTTATTTTATATTTTTTCAAATGCTTTGATAAAACATTTGAATAAGAAAAATTAAGGAAAGTTTCAATGCACATTATAAATTTTGCACGATGCACGTTAATGTGGTTGGTTGTGGATGAAGGTATTATAGAAGGGAAAATAAGCATAATTATTAATATGTATTTAGTCACCATGAGAGATTTTCATTGCACAACATTCTTTTGTGTTGATATACATCATGCACAACATAATTGTGCATAATTAAGGTATAGAGAAGAATAAGTATAATTATTAATATGTATTTAGTTACTATGAGAGATTTTCATTGTAAAATATTTTTATGTAATGATATACATCATGCCCAACATAATTGTACATAATTAAGGTATAGAGAAGAACACAAATCTCATTAGATATCAAACTTTTATGACATAATATTTCATCAAAACTTTTTTGTTGTGATTATATACATATACATAACATATAGAGAAGAACACTCATCTTCATTAGATATCAAACTTTTATGGCATAGTATTTCATCTATAATTAAAATCTCCAATTTAGTACTGTGAGAACAAACTTTTATGACATAGTATTTCATCACAACTTGTGATGATATACATCATGCATAACATATAGAGAAGAACACTCATGGATATCAAACTTTTATGGCATAGTATTTCATCTATAATTAAAATCTCCATTTTAGCATTGTGACAAGCTTGTGTGGTTTTAAGGACTTAGCATTTTATTTAACAAATTAAGTCATTGATTTTAGGATTTATGATATATACTTAATGATTTTAGGATTTATGATATATACTTAATGAAACTATATGATGCATTTATTCAAAAAATAATGCATATTAAATATATTTATTTTATTGATTTAAGTATAAACAATGTATTCAAGAATATTAAATAATATTTTATAAGTTTTTATTATGTTTATTGAAAGTATAAAGTAATAAATAATATTTTTTTTAGCTAGCATATCATATATCTCATATGACAAATGTATCTAAGCATATTTAAGAGGTTATTGGCATGTTTATTGAAAGTATAAGGTAACAAGTAATCACATTTTCTACATCGATTTATTGCATAAGTTTGGCATGAATCTACCTCCAAATCAAATCCATGAATGAGACAATTCCACTAGGAGATATGATCTTAGATGGGGATCCTTTCCAAATGAAAAAATAAGAAAAGAATCCACCCATCACAATTTTCCATCATCCCCTTCAAGCCTATATTGATAGGCATTGTAATTGTTCTCTGTAGCACCTTCCCCTATTTGTGGAGGTCATCTCTCCAGAAAAGGAGACACAAAATTTTGGACCTTGAGGATAATATACAAGTCGATTATGATTCAATTCATTGGACCTATAGATTCACTAAAGCATATAAATTCGTACACAATGTGGAGAATGTAGTTTTCCTGATTAAGTTTAAGGGGAATGAGTCTCTCAAGCTTATTTCCAAATGCAACAAAGCATTCCACATTCACTGCATTGATGTTTGGCTTAGGAATAAACTAGAAACATCTTAAGATCTACTCTACTGCACCACCGCCAAAGGCACTGACATGACCACTGCCTCAACCTTAGTGTTGTAAATGTGTTGAACCTGCACAAAATAGATCTAGCTAAACAATAATACACACCTTTTCTTAGAGAATTGGAGAAAGAAGAAGAAGGAGAGAAAGAATGAAAGAATTCTCATTAATCGTTATGAATAATGAATAATTTACACATGATATATTTGTATAACTCAATGAGTGCGCACTAGAGGAGAACCAATGCGCCATAGTGGTGGTCTAGAGTGACCTGGACACACACCAGTAGTTACGGGAGTGAACTTCCACCTAGTCTAGTGTCTCAGGCAGTTACAGGAGTAAACTGCCACCTAGGTGAGTTAACTAGTCAACTAGTCTTCAGTTAACTGACTGAACAAAGAGTAGTGAGGAGTTAACTCAGGGAATCAAGGGTAATGTGCTAGTCTGGTGATGATACCAAGGCAAGGTAGAATTAGCATGGTGATGATCCCAATGTTACATGGTGACAAAACCAATGCAACATCTAAACTCAACTCAACTAGTCAAACTGAAGTGTCAACTGAAAGAGAATATT
>SNQJ01S0049069.1:24463-35166 GCA_010110895.2 Picea sitchensis | reverse complement strand
GTTGTGTTATGTTCAAATGAGGGAAAAACATCCTCAATATATATCATCCAATGACCTTTAATTTAAAAATTAGGTCATTAAAACAACCGACAAGGCTGACTACTAAAAATCATATTGTTTTTACATTAACTGCTAAGTAAAAGACATAAACGAGCAAAAGGTGGGATGTCAAGCCCCTCTGAGGGAGATGTTGGCCCTTTTGGGGCTAGTCTAGCATCGAGAAGTCAGACGTTAGCCCTTTTAGGGATCCTCCAAGATGCCACATGTGCCAGTAATCCCATCAAACTGCCACACGCTCTAGATGACGTCCAAGTCTCCTAGGTGATTTCCTGTCCATCAAGAGGAAAACGTTCCATCTGAAGTGGGTCAACCCTCCTAGGTTGGGCTCAGCCAAAGTGTCCTGGGTGGAACGTCCTTCTTCTTCTCGTGTGCAAAGGCTCATCATATCACTATCCTGTCTCTGCCCCTAGGGGGGGTCTGAGGCTAGGGTTTTCCTGGCCGTAGACCCATGACTTTTCTATCTATCTCCCTGTGGTGTCCTTGCACGGATTCTTTCCTAAGGGTTTTTGGAGTTTTTCTCAATGTGTGCAGTCTCCTCTTCGTTATCCTTTGCGATTGAAGCCTCCACTCCCTTGGTCGTTTTATCCGCTGAGGCGCCAACTCTTGGGGTGCTACAATATGCATGGATTGGGCTTGTTGTCACTCCCTTGCAGTCATATCTCCCTCCATGTGAACTTGTTGAGTGGTAACCTCTCCGGCGATGGCCACGCAAAATCTGTTGCGGATATGACCTTTTTTTGGTCCTCGTTTTGGCGGATGCACTCTCCTGGGTACAGATCTGATCGATGATGCTGTCGGTATGGCCTTATGCTCTAGATCCAGGTTTCTATGGCCCTACTTCAGGCCTATTCTTCTCTGATCTGGTTTTATGTGTGCCATATCTTCTCGTTTTGCCTCTTCAGATCTGTTTCTTGGAGCTTTTTTGTCGTGTGCGATTTTTTTGGTCCTCTATCTCTTCAGCCACTAATGGGTGTGGAGGTGTTTCTTAAAGATTTATGAGGGTTTGGCCCCCACCAATCCATCCTTGTTGGTTCGTTCAGGGCTTGATGCAATGTTAGGGCTTTCTCGGTGGTCTTGGTGTCCGAGATCCCCTGCGTCCCCTTCTGGTCTGTGATGTGGAGTGGTTGCTTGAGTTTTCTGCTTTTTTATTGTGGATTCTATTTCAGAGCTTTGAGGTCCTTCTCTCGGGCGTGCAATGTTGATCTTAACTAGTGGGGTCAGTTCTTTGAGGTCTTTCTTGGGTGTGCGGCTTCATATTTTCCTCCTATGTGGCTGCAGGCTCTCTTGTGGACCCTTTGGATCCAATTCTCGAAGGGGTTAATTGTCGCTCTCGCCTGGTCTGTCCAGGTTCTCTTCATTCTTCGTTTCTGTCGTGTTATTGGATGTTTTTTCTTGAGGTATCTTGGTTTTAATGCCTACATTTGGGCTTATGCCCATCTCCTTATTTGACACATCCTTTATGGTATTTCACTTTGGGCTAGCTCTCGCTACTAACACCTACAAAATGTAATTTGGTTCTTTACGGATGAATAGAATTACGTATTTTTTCTGAGGAAAAAAAATAATTGAATGAAACTAGGAAAATTAGAATCTTCTAATTAATTCAATAAAAAATAAAAATAATAAAGATAGTAAAGGAAGCATACCCCCAAGTTGTGCATACAATTAACAATGGAAAATTTATCATGAATTTATATTTGGGGCTTAAATTCCATAACAAGGAGGTTATTAAAACATAATATTGTGATGGAAAATCCATTATTAAAATATAATATTTCGATGGAAAAAACAAACCTCAATGGAAAAACCATTATTAAAATATAATATTCCCATGGAAAAACCAAACCTATGATTATTTAAGAAACCATGTGTAACTTGCAAGATTATTTAAGAAACCAAGTTTAACTTGCAAGCTTTTGGAACAACATAGCTTTAGTTTAACACCCAGATTTGAAAAAGAACATCAAGTTATGGTGGCAACTCACAAGTAGATTCCAAGGTTCTAGGGTGTATAACCTACAACAAAATCCAAATTATTTAAAAATCAAAATATAAGACACAAACATCAAAGTAGTTTAGGTTTTGTTTTTCAAAAAATAAAGCTAGAAGAATATATGGCTTAGGTACAAGAAGAGATTCTTGGTATTGAATTGTAAACGAAATAACCAAAGATTAAACCATACAAACCAGGATAAAATAATGGGAAGTGGATTCTTGGTATTGAATTGTAAACGAAACAAGTGCCGCATGGCAGCGTAGTCCCTGCCAGGTTGGAATGGGAATACATGCGACTGAGTACAGACACGTGGGTAGGAAGTTGAAGTACATGTGGTTTCTATGCAGAGTATAGTATTCCCGAATTAGTTTTTCCCGAAATTTATCAAAAATTAATAACATTTAAAAGGTTTTTGGACACAAAAAATTTAGCATTCTCGAAGTAGTTGTTTTTACATACGTTCCTGGACAAAAACACAAAAAAATAGTAGTAACGTTTGTTACATAGGTTTGTGGACAAAAGAACAAAAAACGTAGCATTCCCGAATTAGTTTTCTTTAAAACAAGGGCTCTTGGACATAAGAAATTGAAATTTATCAAATTATAAGTTCCTGGACAACACAAATTATACATACCAAATATGTAATTTTATGAAGTAGATATATAGAGCATGCACGGAGCCCTCATTCCATACTTAGGTAGTTTTTGGATCGCGGGTTCTCGGGCTGGCAGACTGAAAATTGGGCTTCTGTTGTTCCGTGTTCTACAAATAGCACCCAGAGTTCCGCGATATACAAATTAACAATCAGACTTGCAAACTATTTGAATTTTAAGGGCCTTGTGTACAAAAAATTTAGCATTCTCGAATTAGGTTTCTTTACATACGTTTTACATACGATCGTGGACAAAAACACAAAAAAATAGTAGTAACGTCTGTTACATAGGTTCGTGGACAAAAGCCCAAAAAAATTAGCATTCCCGAATTAGTTTTCTTTAAAACAAGGGCTCCTGGACACAAGAAATTGAAATTTAACAAATTATAGGTTCCTTGACAGCATAAATTATACATACCAAATATGTAATTTTATAAAGTTGATATTTACTTTTATACATACGAACTATATACTTTTATAAAGTATGGGGATGAGATTTTATAGAGCATGCACAGAGCCCTTATTCCATACTTAGCCAGTTTTTGGATCGCGGGTTCTCGGGCTGGCGGGCTCAAAATTGGGCCTCTGTTGTTCCATGGTCTCCAAAGAGCACGTAGAGTTTCGCGATATACAAATTGACAAGCGGACTTGCAAACTATTTGAATATATATATATATATATATATGTGTGTGTGTGTGTGTGTGTGTGTGTGTGAAATATGATATCTCAAATTTGAGTGAGTGATTTATCTCATATTTAATTTTGGAAATGACCAGGCATGAAAACGCATTCAACATAGCCGAAGATAAAAATCTAGGAACACATAAATATATAAGGAGACAAAAGAATAGTTTTATTTGGAATATATAAGAAAAAGAATAGTTTGTTACATAATCCTGGAAATTTAAATGTGTTTTCCATATAGATTGGGATTGGGGCTCCCGCGGACCATAAGAGAAATATGTACAAGAAATAGGACTGGAAAGAAGAAGTGGGACACGGTAGAGTGTAATACCTGAAAAGTAGAAATGGGAAGATATCAATCTTTGGCTATAGATTTCTATTCAGAAAAGGTGGAATAACTGGATTGATAAAGAAAGGACTATCAGTATACACTTACAGGCATGGTACATATAAGTTATTTTGGTATTTGCTTGCTGATGCATTTTCCTATTGGTTTTTGTCGCCGACCCACTTGAATAATTGGATTGATAAACAAAGGATTTATAACGATGTTCCATATAAGTAATTTTGATATTTGCTTCCTGATGCATTTTCCTGTTGGATTTCGTCGACGACCCACTTCAAGTTCTCTTCAATATAGCTTCTCAAGGGGGCGACGTTGATGTCATTCCAGATTTTAATGCCAAAAATATCATATTCTAATTCGCTTAGATCAATAGAAAGATTAGACAGAGCTTGATAAATGTCTCCATTCTGTACCAAATAACGGACTAGCCAGTTGTCCACGTGTTCTTCATGATATTCAAGAACCCTGTAAAATTTTTCTAAAGACAAGGCCTTAAAATTATCAACTTGTTTATTGAAAGCTTGCTTGGTTAATGCCAATGAGTTGAAGATTAAGCTGGGGTCCGGGAAGTTGTTTGTCCTTCCAATTAATTCTATTTTGGTGAGCTTTGTGAATAATGTTTCTTTCTTTGATATTGCTTGCTCACATGATTGGACGATGAGATACAGGTTCTTTACCTTCTCTTTCCAGCAGGCTTCTAATTGAGTGAGTCGTTTTTTGGACGAGAGATCATGTTGTCTTCTTATCGTGTCTGGCATGTTATTGACATGAAAGGCAAAAGGGACGACCGTATGCAAATACAAACTTTCTTCATCTTTCAAATCTGCCTACAAAAGTGTGAGCAAGTTATGTACCCTGCTTCCCAGGGAATCCATATTTTGTGATGTTTCCCAAGCCTTAGTAATCAGTTCCATTCTTTTGTTGATATTTTTCTCCACATATCCTCTACAGGATGAAAGGAAGCTGAAGGAGCCTTTTAGATTTGTTGCAGGGGTGCAGGGAGTCGCAGACATGGTTGTTGCCAAATGACTGCCAATCAATGGCATAGGAAACAAAGCTTCCTCTAATTCCTTAATCCGATCCTTTAGTCTGGAATTCTCGGCCTCAATGAATCCAACGGAATCATGAAGAGCATCTCCGGTTGCCATGTGAAGTTGAGATATTTTGGACACCTGCAGATTGGCAAGGTCAAGTTCTGAACGATGTTTTCTTTTCTTATTTTTTACATCTATTTTTTCAATAATTAATTTTTTTGATTCGCTTTCAAAAACAACACTCTGGAATACAAAGGATTCATATTCAAAAAAAAATTCGGTATCAACTATGTCCATTGGGTATCCATGGTGAATTGCGTCTCCGGGCTGATCAAGGTTGCAGAATATGCTATCCAGATCAGTGTCAAGATCCATGTCTTCACTCTAAATTTCGGGTTGCTCTGCCTCCCCTACATTTTTTTGTCCCTTCTTCTGCATGGGAAGCTTGTAAGAACTATCAATTTTAGGATGACCTATTAATTTCTGGTCCTCAGGCCCGAAGTGTTCATTGTATCTCTACAGAACTGCTGTGGAGCTGCTGCCAATAGTTTATGAAAAAGTCAGTTTGCTCCAAACGCTGCTTGAAATGAACAAATGGAGGGGACAATGTAACCCCCCAGAAACGTTGGTTCAATGTGCGCGAATGGAAAATCTCCTCGAGCTCTTCGCTCATTAATGACAATCTCTATGCGTGTTGTATGATGACCTGTTAGAAGTAAAGCTTAATTATTGCATACTTAGAAGTGCGAAGGTAGCGGTTACGACAAAGGACATTTAAGGATTGGAGGTTTCGTGAAGGAACCAAGTTGAGGGCGTGCGAATGGTATTCCATGGTATTTGAAATTAACAGTGGGAAGGGATAACAAAAGCCTTCACAAATATTGGTTTAGTGCACATTAATGGCAGAACTTCTCGAGCCTTGCACCCATCAATGACAATCTAGACAGTGTCTGCACGATGACCTATTACCATTGAAGATTTATAAACAAGATACACACACACACACACACACACACACACACACACATATATATAAATATTTTTTATTATTATGGACACGTGCGAAGGTGACGGAGATGGGGAAGAGCAAGCAAGAAAGGAATGGCCATGTATGAAAAGCGGTTGGACGGGCTTCAAAATAAGTTTACAGGTGATAGTGAGGATAGGCGAGTGTCTAACGGTGAAACTGCATGAGTCAGAATTGTTGACTACAAAACACGTAAAATGTAAGAGGGCATGATGGTGCAGTTCAGCGGAGGGTTTGTATATTTGCGGAATTGCGGGAAAGTGGCTAAGTATGGAAAGTGTGATTTTGTGTAAGCTTTCAGGGAGCTTAGCGAAGGGAAGCATGTACAGTGTTTGGATCGCGAGTTCTCGGGCTAGCGGGATCAAAAGTGGGCCTCTATTGCTCCGTGTCTTACAAATAGTACCCAGACTTGCGCGATATAGAAATTGAGAAGCCTACTTGCGGGCTGAACATTGCACTTCTATTGTTTTGTGTCCTCCAAACAACACTCGGAGTTCCACGATACACAAATTGACAGGCATACTTGTGACACTTTTTGGATCGTGGGTTCTCGGACTGGCGTGCTCAAAATTGGGCCTCTATTGTTCTATGTCCTACAAATAGCAGGGAAAGTTCTGCGATATACAAATTGACAAACAGACTGCAGCACTGGCGCGTTCAACATTGTGATTGTCTACATGTATAACATATAACATATATGTTATATATCTAACATTATTTTCAAGTACTAAAATATGAATATTAAATATTGATATTGTACAATTTAATTAAACAAAATTATCAAATGAGTCGTAAGCTTTGAGTCCGAGTCCAATTGCGACAAAGGAACCTGTGATCATACAATTGGCTAAGGAAGCAAAAGTTGCCACTCCGTCGTCTGGGAACCCCTAACCAAAGACATGGATTTCCCAAGTCTTAGATGGAAGATGTACACTTGGAACACACGAAATGAGAGTTCGATAAGGCGTAGCCGGCAACCCGCGGCCATAAAATTGGCTAAGGAAACGAAAGCGCTTGGTCGGAGTCGTGGTGTATATTTCATAATACATGTGAAACACCAACTGTGTGGTGACTAGAGAAGTATGTGTACAAATCAGTGAAAACTAAATATGCACCTTTTTTAAGTATGTACAGATCGCCATTTTTTTCGATCGCGGATTCTCGGGCTGGCGAGCTCAAAATTGGGTCTCTATTGTTCCGTGTCCTACAAATAGTACCTAGAGTTTCACGATATAGAAATTGATAGACGAACTCCAGGACCGGTGGGTTCAATATTGTGATTGTCTACATGTATAACATACAACATATATGCTACATAGCTAAGTTTCGGGCGGAAGAATGTATATTGCGCACATGGGGCATGAGAGCTGGATGGCACCCACAAAGGAATCTGCGGCCATAAAATTCGCGAACTATGAAAATGAATGGCGCTCGGTTGGACTGTGATGTATAGATATAGATGGACATGAAATCTATCGCTCCGTCGTCTGGGAACCCGCGAGCATAGACATGGATTACGCAAGTTTTGGATGCAAGATGCACAATCAGAACACGAGGAATAAGAGTTCGATAACGCCTAGCGGGGAACCCGCGGGCATAAAATTTGCTAAGGGAACGAAAGTGCTCGGTCAGACTCCTAGTACATATTTCATAATTATGTGCAACACCAACTGTGTCATGACCAGAACAGTGTGTGTACAAAGGAAGGAAAACTAAATATCTACCTTTATAATGTATGGGCATGAGATTTTATACAACATGTAGGGATATTGCATTCCATACTTGGGCACTTTCTGGATCACGGGTTCTCGGGCTGGCGGGCTAAAAATAGGCCTCTATTCTTCTGTGTCCTACAAATAGTACCCAGAGTTCTGTGATATACAAATTGACAGGCGAACTTGCGGGCTGGCTGAGATTTTTGAGAGCATGTACACTTTTTGGATCGCGGGTTCTCGGGCTAAAAAATGGGCCTCTATTGTTCTGTGCGTTACAGATGGCACCCAAAATTCCGCGATATACAAATTTACGAGCGGATTTGCGGGCTGGCTAGCTCAACATTATACTTCTATTGATTTCACAATATATAAGTTGAAAGACGGACTCTAGTGTCGGGGAGATTTGAGAAAGGAACAATACATACTAAATATGTACTTTTATAAACTATGGATATGACATTTTATATAGCATGTACAGAGTTGAGCGATATACAAATTGAGAAGCGGATTTGTGGTTTGGCTAGCTCAACATTGCACTTATATTAGTCTGTGTCCTTCAAACAACACTCAAAGTTCCGCGATATACAAATTGATAGGCGGACTCAACGACTGTCGGTCTCAAAATTGAATATGTATTACACATTACATGTAATATGTAATACATATTACATGTAATATGTACAATATGAAATAGGCAAGCGGACGGTCGGGGTGGCGATATAAAAGTAAGTGGAAATATGAACACATGTATCCGCCAGTTCCAGGCCTAGAAATTTTCCGAGGAACGAATAATCCATACTAAACATGTACTTTTATAAAGTATGGATATCAGATTTTGTAGAGCATGTACGAATTCCTCATTCCATACTTAGACACTTTTTGGATCGCGAGTTCTCGGGCTGAAAATTGGGCCTCTATTTTTCTGTGTCCTACAAATAGTACCCAGACTTCCGCGATATACAAATTTATCGGCGGACTTCGGGCTGGCTCGCTCAACATTGCACTTCTATTTTCCCGTGTGCTCCACGCATCACTGGAAGTTCTGTGTTATACAAATTGACAGACGGAGTCCAGGATTGGCGGGTTCAAGATTGTGATTGTCGACATGTATAACATATAACATATATGTTATATAGCTAACATTATCTAAAAACATTATTTTCAAGTACTAAATTATTAATAATGAATATTGATATTGTACAATTTAATTAAATAAAATTATCAAATGAGTTGCAAGCTTCCAGTCCGGCTCCAAGTGTAGATCACCGAAGTGTCGGGCGCAAGATTAGATGGACATGAAATATGCCACTCCATCGTCTGGGAAACCACGAGTATAGACATGGATTAAAAAGTTTTGGATGCAAGATGTACACTCGAAACACAGGGAACGAGAGTTTGATAACGCATAGCGGGGAACCCGCAGGCATAAAATTGGCTAAGGAAACCAAAGGGCTCGGTCGGACTCGTACTGCATATTTCATAATTCATGTGCAACACCAACTGTGTGGTGACTAGATTAGTATGTGTAGAAACCAGACAAAACTAAATATGTACCTTTATAAAGTATGGACATGAGATTTTATAGAGCATGTACGGATATCACATTCCATACTTGGCTAGTTTTTGGGTCGCGAGTTATCGGGCTGGCGCGTTCAAAAAATAGGCCTCTATTGTTCTGTGTCCTACAAATAACACACATAGTTCTGCGGTATACAAATTGACAAGCGAGCTTGCGAGGTGGCTAAGATTTTATAGAGCATGTACACTTTTTGGATCGCAGGTTCTCGGGCTGGCAGGGTCATAAACGGGCCTCTATTGTTCCGTGCCTTACAAATAACATCCACAACTTTGTGATATACAAATCGACAAGCAGACTTGTGGGCTGGCCGACTCAACATTGTACTTCTACTGATTTCCGCGGCGGGCTCCCAAAAACGAGCAATACATACCAAATATGCATAGATCCCTTATTCCATACTTCACCACTTGTTTGGATCGCGGACTTGCGGGCTGTAAATTGGGCCTCTAATGTTCCCTTTCCTACAAATAACACCCATAGTTGGGTGATATACAAATTGACAAGTGGACTTGCGGGCTGTAAATTGGGCCTCTAATGTTCTGTGTCCTACAAATAACACCCATAGTTGGGCGATATACAAATTGACAAGTGGACTTGCGGGCTAGCTGGCTCAACATTACACTTATGTTGGATGGCGGACCTACGGGCTAGTAGGCTCTAGGCGCAAAAAAAAAAACACACCTGCAAACAAGTTCGACAAATACATAGAGTAAACGAAAAACTGTTTAGTATGGAAGGCAAGCAGGAAAAAATGCACCTTTGCATGGATTCCTCCACATCTCTGGTTAGGAGTTCTTTGCGGCGTCTAGTTTTCCTGTTTGTTTCTATGAACAAAGTACAAAACAAAAGGGATATGAACATAAGTTAACATGTAAAGAAAAAGGCAAGCACTATGCACATATACTAAAAAAAATAGAAATAAAATGAATAGAGTAACAAATAGTTTTTAGAAGGATGTACTTTTTTTTTTTTTGCATAATGTATATTTTATAATTTAAGTACAACACCAATTGTATGGTCACTAGAGCAGAGTGTGTAGAAATCAGGGAAAACTAAGAAGCTGGATAATTGTTTTTGTTTTTGTTTTTTTTTCCAACAGGCTATACAAATATGCTTTGAAACATAGAAATATGACTTTGCATTATGTTTGATGTATATCTCATAATTCAAGTGCAATACCAATTATATCGTGATCAGACCAATATGTGTCTAAGATAAACATACTATGTTGAGGAATGGGCACATTCGACCAGACATGGTCAATAAGTGCATTTTACAGATGGCTTGTGTTGTTCAAAAGAATGCAGAGATTGTATTTGCACATGTAGTTTTCCAATTCTTTTGTTCTGCCATTATTTTGTAGCATGTCAATATTGAAGTCTCCTATAAGCATAATGGGTCCGTTCAGATGGAAATGACACAATGCATTGGAAATAACATCTACTGTGTTGGAGAATGTTGCATGGGGAGCAACACACAGATTCAGTATTGCAACTTCTGTTTCATGGAAACAAAAAATTCCAAGCACCACTTCAACATTATTTTCTTTGATATATATATGGTCCATAATTAGTACATGTTTTTTCACCAATATCATCACCCCATGTGTA
>SNQJ01S0049069.1:0-20517 GCA_010110895.2 Picea sitchensis | reverse complement strand
ATCTTCTGATAGATTTAGCTCTGTCAAAAAGGCATCGAAGCTCATCAAATTATCCTTGTTCTAGAAATGCGAACAAGGATTTAGATTTCTCAACAACAACATTGTCCTCTAAACTAAGTGGCTCTATGATTCTTGTATCTCTCATTGGCAGCACGAGAAAGTTGTATCTGCAATGTGAGTTTTTTTGTTTTATACAACTTCTTGTATGGTAATGTCTATGGACTTTGGCAAGTTCTGGATCCAAATGATTTGTGTTGCATGTTATGTATTTATCCACAAATTGTTCGATCTCTGATTTGTTATCATCTCCATAGATTGGTGCACCCTCTATCCACAACAATGTGTGGTCATGTTCATTTCCCCTATTATGGAATTCAGTCACAAAAAAGTAGTCCAATATTTTTCCGACAAACATTTCATCATGGCATATCAATTGTCTCAAAGGATTTATTCTATTTCTATAGTGTTAGCACTCTGTAAATTTTTTCCGGATGATAGACAAACGACAGAGGTAACTGTTTCAACCAACTTTAGAGCTGAGGCACTAGCTTGCTCAACTCAGAGAGGGCTCTCTTGTGTCACTTGATGCTTCTTTGGAAATCAATGGCTAGATTTGGTTTGTTTTGGGTTTTTTTAATAAGGTTGTTGGCAAAGAAGGGGAGGAACACACAGGGCTATGGAGTCAAAATTCTGAAAGTGAACAAAGACAATGCATCTCCCAATAGAACTCTCCAGAGGATAAAGGCTAAACGAGGTGATGAATCTGAGTTATTCTTAAATTTAATTAGAGTGGTAAGAGGAAATAGAAACAGATAACTGCATCAGAGCATTATGAAAATGAATTCTGAATTAGCTAAGAAGAAACATACACAGTTTAAATTGCTTAAGCCAAGAGCATCAAATGATGAATTCTGGGCCTTTAACTCTCCAATTTAAATAGAAGAAAATGCAAATGAAATGACAGGTCACAGGAAATACATACGATGAAAGGAAACAAAGCTCATATCACCACCCTTTAGAATCTTTTCATAAAGACTTCAAAATCTTCTGCATTTATATTCAATTCAGATTCAGAAAATTTACAAAATAGAGTCTGATACAACCAAAAGGTGCTCTTGCACTTCTGCCAACATTCATTCATTCAAGTATTCCAGTACTTATATAATTTGATAAAAAATGAATGAAATTGAAACTTTTCAGCTTTCATAACAGTTTCGGTATATGAAACGATTTACAATAATTAATAAAAAACATTTCAAAATTATGGGAAATTTCTCTGACTGCCCAACTTGCTCCGTGCTATCTGTCTCGCTTTGGTCTTCTTTCGGATATGAAAATTGGTGACACCCGGGGATCACTTGTTGGTTCCGGGGACGTTGCACTTTGTCTTACCCAACTGCACGATTTCTTTCCATTGTGGATCAGAGGGGATTTCGTAATCCATCATCTCTTTAATCAAAATTTCCAAGTCAATGCATGTGGCATAGGACATAGTTGGCATGCCGACCTTCACTGTTTTAAATTTATTCAAAATTTCAAAATCTGTAGCCAAATACTCTACCGTACTTGGGCCTTTCAGACTTTCTTCCATATCTTCAAACTTGGAATGGTCCATTCTACATTGCATGAGGAGAAAATGGTAGTCTTCTTGATTGTATAATGAGCCTTTGCCATCCCAAAATGATGGGAGGCATTTGGTAAACAATTGTTCAAAGGGGTCTTTAAACTCCTGTATGTTGTGCTCCATTTGCATAGCTTTGTTCTGGACCAATCTGAGTAGGTTGTGCTTGGCGATGATCCTCTTGGCTGAAATGATCAATGCAATTCTGTCCTTCACTTCGATGGTTTGAAGATCAGCAGTTGGTACAACATTTAGTAAGTCAATAGCATTTTGGGAACTTTACTTTGTCAGGGGCACCAATATTTTCATAGTGCATATTGATCTCAGACACCTTATCATCATCAACCACTGCAATGCTAAATGTCTTTCTCTCCATGTCCCTGACTGAGAGCAAGTAAGCCTTACGCTGGGAAGTCCTTTCTACTTTAGGTAAAAGGTCTCTTATTTCACTATTGGCCATACTCCCCTTCACAACTTATTGGTTCATTAAATCTTCCTTGGACTGATAAACTGCCCCAGGTGTCTGGCTAAATATGTGTTTCCTTTTGCTAAAAACCTTTGTGCTGCTTTCATTTTGTGGTATGTTTCCTGTATCAACTTCTTCATTCTTAGTTTGACCTTCCACCATCTCCATGCATGTTTTCTCTTTGGGTTCCTCTTCTTCCAGGTTGACTACTTGAGAGGATGATGCAATTTTCATTTTCTTGAGAATATCTTGCTGGCTACTGGCACCCAGGGCCTTTGAACTGATCCTCTTATTGTAGACGCTCATTTTAGGAGCTTTGACAATCAACCTAGGGGAATGTTTCTGTGTTGGACTTAGCTGGGAGGCTGTGTCTATTTGTTTTGTTTGATCATGCTGCATGGTGACCTCCATATTTATGCAGGTTTCTAGATTGGCCAACTTATCGAATCCTTAAACTTGCTCGTGTTCATAGTGACCTTGTCTACTTGCCAATCTTCTCTTTGATATGATCTGATGCAGATCATATTTTCTTCCTTGCAACCATGTGAACCCAAATTCACTGAATTTGGATTGAATTTGAGGCAAACAAGATTTGTTCTTTACCACAAAGGGACCTACTACGAAAGGAAATTTCAGATTGGAAGCCTTGTGTACTTTTAGAAAATGCTCAGTCTTTGAGATAATTCTTTGTCTTATAAAATTCAAAGAAAAAATCCTGGGAGTCAGAAAAACTAGTAAAAGATGAGGTCCTTCTTGGTATCCATATACCCAAATCACAGTGGATTGTGTGAACAACATCCAGTCTCCTACCATGCTCTCTGGATTTGGCTGTAATGAGCTTTTCATTTCTTCCAGAACCCTTGGCAGGTCTGAACCAAAAATGAGACTGTATACCCTGGACATAATCTTATTGATGAAGATAAACATGGTGATCCTTTTACACTTGGTCGAAATAAATGCAGTCTCAGGAAATTCGGTTTTGTTAGATTCCAGAAACATTCTCAGCAAGTGTGTGTAGTAACTGTTGATGTATATTTTCAGCAATAAATTTGTCAAAATTGACACAGATCGACTGACCAGACAAAAAGAAAATTAACAGGAAACCTAACATGACTTCTACCACAAACTTGTCATTTTCTAACCCTAAAATTTGACTTAGCAGAGATCAAGCCCAGTGGACTTCGATGATCATGACGCTTACACTAACAGGTAATGATAGACCCTCTGAATGATGTTCAGGCTTGATAATGTTATGCAGGAACACCGTTTTTACTTCTAGTGGGCATTCTCTGTAAATGGTGATCATTTTCTGTTCCTTGAAGGGATCTGACACCGTGGAAGAGGACTCTGGTATACTGAGGTTGTGCCAGAGCGATGGACTGTCTATTTCACACAAAACCTCTAACCCTACTTTATTTAGAATGACTCTTTCTTCCTGAGAATATCGCTTTGCACACCAGCTTACGAATTCAGGGAAGGGAAAGACTACTTCTATGACGTAAGGGGTGATGGAGGCTTGAGCCGCTTCGAGGAAAGGTATGCGTGATCCAACATTGTCTAACAAATTGGATCTGGACACAGAAACGGGTGAGACTGTTATCTCTGTGTCGAAAACATCAAAGTCTCTGTCAATTAGGGATTCCTCTCTAGAGGAGATGCCTTGTTCATTCACGGATAAAACAATAGGATTGGCAGCCATGGAGAAGAATACCTGTCAAGCGATGAAAGAAACACGAATCTAATTCAGTTCTTAGCTTGAAATTCAAATAGAAACTTTGTGCCAAATTTCTGAACGTTTGAAATCTTCGAAATATCATAAAATAATGTCGGGGGTTCTCCTTTTATAGGTATCTATCGACATCGGGGGTTGGAAAAAATAGTTTTAGGTGGACCACTTTTCACCCCGATGCGCTTCTGAGGGCGCCACACGTCCATGATTTAAACCACGACAATTTTCCCCGGCTCACCCTCTATTGGTTAATCTTTGTGCTACTCTAATCGCTGATATGAGTTACAACTGTTGATCTGGATCGCTCCAAGATATACGGTCCACCTTTACCCGACAACTTTCGACATTGGATATCGGAGAAAATGGTTTTAGTCAGACTTTTTTTTGCTTCGATGTACGTCTAGAGGCGCCACACGTCCACAGATAAAACCATGATGATTTTCCCCGGCCCACCCTTGACTGTTTAATCTCCATGCTACTTCATCCTCCGATATGCACCTCATTCGTTGATCTGGGCCGCTTTCAAGATCAATGGTCCGCCAAGTCTTACCCTTCACACCTCTGCTATATTTGTCCATATGCCTCCAGATACATCCTATCACTCTAAATTATCATATCTCCTTAGCGACATAGCCTCTTGCTAAAATTCTGAAACTCGGATACCATCTGAAAATTATTATGGTGATAACATATAGTAGCAAGTACATGTCACTAGGTATTTTCTTATGAGGTAGTCAATGTCATTATTTTCCAGTGTATCAGTTTCTTTTTTACATTTTGTGTTCCTATGTAGGTCAGATACGACAACTACCAATGGATCCCAACAATGCTCCGCACTTGTAAATGTGATGAAAAATGTTGGCGGGCCCAATTGCCGGATCATTGCAAAAATTGTTTTTTTGTTTTGTTGCAAATAGTTAGGAGAGGTGCGAATGTTTTTGAAATCTATGTATCCAATATCAGATTTCAGAATTTTTTCTAGGTTTACTTTGTACTTCACATCCTTGGCCAACAAATTTCTTCCTTGGAACTGGCCTTTTCTTATTCGGACCCACATGCAGGAGAGAACTTGATCTATTATTATGGACATTGTTTTGAAAAACAAATTTGTTATGTGACAGGAGAAGTAACCGCTTGAATGTAGCAGCTCCCATCGAACTATTTTATGATAACTGAATTGTTCTGTAATATCAGTGGCACGTGGATCTCCATAGAAGAGTGTTGGAAAGTTCATTTCCTCAACGAATTTTTCCTTGAATATTCCAAGTGGACACTGCCCCTCAGCAGGGGCAATTTCGAAAATCTTGTCTTGCAAGTCATGAATGCACTGTGAATCAGTGAATCCATGCACCAATGTCTCAGCAAGTGTTTCATTCTTTGATTCATCACTTGTATCAAATTCACTAGGATTTTGGAGAGTGTCTGCAGAGTTACCATCCTCTTCTGCAAGAACATTTTTCCAGTTGTCATTTATACAAATGTTCTGTGCTTTGTACAGGGCCATGGAACATAATTCCTTTAATGATTTCATAACAACATGCACACGCACTTTGCCTGTCTGATAGGAATTTTTGTATCGCAAGCGTCTTTTCAGAGCCACAACAATTGTCATTGTATTGCTAATGAATTGTGGCAAGGCTTTCTGCACAACATCTAGCTGAATAGGCACATTAATAATTGATCCTGTTAAGCCCATCTGAGGTCGTTTATAGCCCCAAGGCCTGATTTGATCAAATGCAATTCGCAGAGACACAAGTCTCTCCTCAAGTTCCGTAAGTGCACTTACATTTGGTAGTGGTGTATTACATCTTATTTGGTCAGGGGTTGCAAATTGTGGCAGTTTTCCATTTTCAAGCGACCGTTTGCATGGAAGACAAATTTTGCCATTGGAAAATGGTTTATTGTGCGCTGTCAAGTGGAGGTATTCTGCTTGCAAATCAAGCGTGAAAGACTTACTGTTTTTTGAGAAATTCAATTGTTCACAAATTGCACATGCAATGGAAGGAGTGTCTTTAATTTGTTTCATGTAGGTCTATCTTGCATTTTTCTTTCACAGGGAAGTATGGGTAGAAACTGTTTCCTGGTTTTCATTGGTAGTAGTGCATGGTGTTACTTCTAGCCCACAAAATGTCACAGTTGCATGACCATTATGGGATATGTGACTTTATCTGTTTCTGTTCTGTTGTGCACAAACAAATTTCTTTAGATTGTGATATGTGAGTTTCTCCCTAAAAGGAAGCATAGTAATGTATTTTTTTCTCTCGCGCATGACCTTTTTCAAGTTGTGGTAACTTACTCTATGTTTCTTTCCCAAGGGCACGATGAGTTGATGGCAATTGGGATGAATTTCAATCTGACTCAGGTTCTGATAACCTAGTCCACGTTTTTTGTTTAAGGCCTGAATGACCTCATCACAACTAGGACGAATTTGACGCATAACTTTTTTCAAGTTGTGATAACTTACTCTACGTTTTTTGTTTAAGCCCCGTGGGGCCTCATCACAACTGTGATGAATTTCATGCATGGATTTTTTGTTCAATCCCTGCATTTCCATATCACAACCATGACAATCTATGTGATGCATAATCCGTTTCCACTGCGATCCAAGGTCTTTATAAGTGAGGGACAAGTAAATACAAAGTCCTTCAACATTGCATATGGACATTTTTCTGTACAGTAGTGGTTCATAATGACCACTGACAACATTGGCATCATGGAACAAGATGCAATATGGATTGTCAGATGCAGTTTTGTTGAATAGTAGATATCTTGTTTTTCTTATCAATGAGCATATTCCAATTGATATATTGAGCCAGTTAGACAACCACCATATACAAAATGTATCTCCCCAAAGCCCCCTCTCATGTGCAGGCAGAACTGGAGATGCAAATAACCGCATCTTTGAAAAATATGTAGCGACATCATGTAGTCCATGCAACTGCTGAAGAAAATCAGATTCCAGTTCGTATTCATAGGACTCCAATGCCTCAATGTCGCCATTTTTTAAACAGCCCAAGAAGTAATCTAGCAATCCATTGTGCAGCTCGATCGACGAATACCGGAAATGCAATAGAACCTGAAATGTATCGAAAAGGCAATCCCCAACAGTATATGATAATGCATCCAATCTAAAAAGGCCATTGCTATGCAAAACCATGTCAATGTTGTCACGTACAGTGGATTGTGTATCTATTTCATAGGACTCAACATCTATTACTTCTTTCTTCTTTTTAACTGTGATTTTGAAGCTGTTTGTTAGATACTTTTAGTTTGCACGAAAACAGAGAAAAGGAGGAAAAAAAAAAGGGAAGAAAAATAGGAAAACTACAAGAGTGGAATTGGGCACCAATCCCCGTATGTATTTTTTGACCTTCTTCTTGTCAACTTCAACCCCCCCTAGTCCCCATAGCAGACGAATAGAAAACAAACCCACACTGGAAAGTGAACCAAACAAAAGAAACAATGCAAATAAATAACACCATGAATTTACTCAGCAGAAAGACAACAGGTGGACGCAGTTTTCCGACCCACATAATCAAAGCATTCCCTGCGTCTACACCTCGGTGGATGGTTCCCTCTTTTGATAGTTCCGAACTAATTATTGAAAACCCCTCTGCATTGCAATTTTTGAAATAGCTATGGACGCGGTAGCCGATATATGAAGACACATGGTTTCTAGGAACATAAATTAAGAGCACAGACAAAGATGGTCTGCAACAGAATTTGGAGGCAGGCACTCCCACCATTGAAAAATAAAAACAATAGGGAAACTTACCCGTCAATGAGGGATGACAAGAGCTCAGCCCCAAAAACTGGAAACCGCAACAACAGGTCCAACAACTTGCAAAAGTGAAGAACAACAAACCAGTGAACAACCATGAAGAGGTCCAACTGCAACTGCGGGACCTCAACTTTGCAAAGTTGAATCAAACAAGAACAATAACCATGGAACAAAGCAATGAAAAGGCATCGACCACTGAAGCAGTGATGCCGACTATAAAAAAAAAATGGAACAAAACTGTGTTGCAATGCATCTGTACAATAAACATTTAAGACTGCCATACTTGTTAGATAAACACTTAAGACTGTCGAAGGGAAGTTGAGGAGAAAATATTCTTAAAAATAGTGTAGAGGTTTATTAAAAGAACCAAAGAAAGTATGGGAAGTTTAGGGGAAAATATTCTTTAAAATAATGGTATTAGATGGAATAATGGTATTAGATGGATAAAGGAAGACAATAAAAACTCTTAATTATGCTAGAATTTTTATGGGCATTTTTTTAAAAGTTTATTATTATTTTTTTTTTAATAGGATCACTTATTGTGCTCTAAGCTTAGGAGACCATTTGAAGAAAAAAAATCCTAATAATTTTCACTTCCATAAAGTTAGTGGGAATTTATAAGATGACAATTCTTTAGGAAAAGAATTGGCTAGTTTTTATAACAAGTGAAATTTGATGTAAAAAATGTGTAGGCTCTTCGAAGTGGATTCATTAGATTTAAAAGGACTTATTTTTTCTTAATTTTGTTTTCGCGTGTTCATGATTTTGATCTTTAACTCACGATTTATTCAATCAAATACTTTTAACGAAGACTCATAATTAAGGGGCAACAAGTGTCAGGTGGGTGGAGGTCATTTTTTATCCGAAGGGAAAACAAGAAATTGATTTCCTTTGGGGCTTAGGTGAGACCACCAATAATTAGGTAGAAGAACTCACATTGTTGCAAGGCATCATGGTATTGAAGCAAAAAGAGATAAATCAGATCTCAATGATTGGATATTCCATAGTAATAATTCATCATATGTTTTATCAATCATTGCCTCAAGACACTTGGTTGAGTAGGCATGTTTTTGGAACTCAAAAAATGGTAAAAAGCTTCGAAATTGAAGGTTATTATCATGTCTTGAGATTTCATAACTCCATTGTAGACAAGTAAGAAAATAAATCATGCAATCTACAAGCAGAGATAGTGAGAATAAAATGTGGATAAACAACATTCATCTCCCTTGAGTCAACTATCAAGCATATTATTAAGAATGAACAGTTTGTTGTCAAGGGACGTTGTCAAGGGACAAGTGGTGTGGGGCATCTAAGATGTGTAATCAAACATTAATGAACCCTCCTCCATGCATGCCTCCATACATTATGCCACAAGTGGTCTCTCTCTTCAAGCCTGCAAAAATGGGATATGCTTTTACATGTGGTTCAATTCTCATATTAATATGGAAATCGCTCTATGTTGTAGATGTTATGTCATGTTTGGGGTTTTAAAAAATATTAGGGTTAAGAGGGGATTTATATTTGATATAGTGTAATGTGTTATGAATGATGGAATTTTGTTAGGTTTGGTTTTTCCAAAATTTGGGTTTAGAGGGGAGGGGAGAAAAGGAAAAGTGTGTTTTTTCCAAAATTTGGGTTCAGAGGGGAGGGGAGGGGAGGGGAAGACAAGTATTGTTTAAGGTTTAGAGGGAGGGGAGGGGAGAAAAGAAAACGTGTTGTTTAGGGTATTGTATTAAGATTATTGGTGGTTTTTGTGTCATGTTTAGTGGGCTCTCTTAACTTGTTCATAATAATTATAATTTTTACTATTCAAATGATAGTGATATGAATACATCATTGTATCCATGTGTTGAGATTTTATTTTATATTAATTCTCTCCAAAAAAATATTTATATGTCAATATTTTGTTTCATATTAATATTTTACATATAAAAAGTGAACTTTAATATATATTATATATCATCATAATTAAAAGGTGTTTGAGAGGAGGATTGTTGTGCCGAAAAAAACTTATTATATTCTATGTTCTCCCATAACATTAAGGCATTTTTTAATCATCATTCTAGCTTTTCCATTTATTTTAGTTAAAAGATATGAAGACAAGGAAAATATTATAAGTTTTATTGTTTTTATAGTTATATAAATTTATAAGTAATTTAAAATGGATAAATAAAGGATGGAAAGTTTATTATGGATTTGAAAACAATTGTAAATTAATGGACATTTGGCTTTGGGATAAGAAGAACTCCTCTTTGAGACTCTTGTCACTTTTGATATCTTATATGGTTGGGAAGTTTGGGGTTGCACCCTCTCCAGAGAATCGTTGAGAAAGATAAACTAAATCCAAAATCATTTTATAACTTATAATCTTAAAATTAAAGTCAATACACCTTATCCTATCATCCTTATAAAAACGAGTCTTTCCACGTTGAGGGCATGACTATGACTAGATACTTGATGTACAAGACCAAGATAAACAACATGGAAGACAAGGGGCTTCCTAATGTTGCTTCAAGATCCAGTCAAAAACCACCTACAACTCAAGCGAAATTTTCATGAGATGCAAAGCCTTGGCTAAATCATTGGGGTGTCGAGGTAGAGGTCACTTCGCAAAATAATGATAATACTAAAAAATATTATTACATATAAGTTTAAAGAGAATTTGTAGTGTGATAAAGAATTAGAGGATAAGACACAATTACAATATTATAAGGAGGTGATCAACTCTAATCTAGGATATCAAAAGTAACTCTTTGTTTTAACTAGTTCAAAGAAGAAAATCAACATTTCTAAAATAGAACAAACTCTCATGAGCTCCATGGTGAAACAAGGCATTGGAAAATTCATAAAATGTCGTGGGTCAAAAGAATTTGTCATATTTGTGACACTAAGAGGGTTGAAGATGCAAAACACTTTCTCTTAAAATGTTCTCCATACACACACATTAGATCTCAATTTCAAAATATGTGTTACAATACTAACCTTTATAACCTTTTAACTCATCAAAACTATAGTGATTTAGTAATGCTTTTCTTAAAGTTTTTCGAGAACAAAAATAAAAATTCAAAGCAAACTAAGTAATTCTTTACATACTTTTTAAGTTTCATAAACTAATGTTGGTCTTAGTGGATGTTAATAACCACCACCACCACCATCATCATCATAATATAGACCTTTAAATATTTGGTTTTTAAAAAATTAAAGATTTTCTATATTTTATATATAATTATTATTTTTTTATAATTTGTGATTTTTTTTATTGATGAATAAAAGATTAAAAAATAACATGAATCATAAGGAGCTCTTTGAAAAAGAAGAGAATAACAATTGTGAAGTAGAGGGGCCATAGGAGGTGCAGAGGGAAAATTTAAAAGATTCATACTTATTTTGAGATGTAAAAATTTGGAGGAATCTTATTAGTTCTATAATTTTAAAATGTATAATTTTATAAAAATCTTTAAATTTTTAAAAAATTAAGTGAAATAATTTTATTATATAGAATTAGGAGGGATGTTAATTAGGTTTAGTTCACGTGTTTGGGAGGAATGATTGTTATCCTCCCCACCCAAATTTAATTTATGTAAGTGATATGTTGAGATCTTAACAAGTCAATTGGGTTTAGCTCAAGTGATTAAGAGAAATGATTGTTATCCTCCCCACCCAG
Source organism: Picea sitchensis (assembly GCA_010110895.2). Taxonomy (NCBI): domain Eukaryota; kingdom Viridiplantae; phylum Streptophyta; class Pinopsida; order Pinales; family Pinaceae; genus Picea; species Picea sitchensis. The sequence continues at coordinate 9,256 of SNQJ01S0049069.1, read as the reverse complement.
GTTCAATTCCTATAAACATTTTTACAATAACCTAACTCCATACGTGAAGCTAAAATACTATACACAATTATATAATGTATAAATAATCTGCATAAAAAAGGAAAAAATGTTTTATTTCTCAAACTATAAATAATAAGAAGGTAATAAATTTGAAGAAAAAAAAAAAAACTATTTGTAGTTATAAATAATAGGAAGGTAATAAATTTCAAGAAAAAGAAAAGAAAGCTATTTGTCGTTACTTGTCAAGCTTAAAGAAAATAATAGGAAGGTAATAAATTTGAATAAAAAGAAAAGAAAGCTATTTGTCGTTACTTGTCAAGCTTAAAGAAAATAATAGGAAGGTAATAAATTTGAATAAAAAGAAAAGAAAGTTATTTGTCGTTACTTGTGAAGCTTAAAGAAAAATGTGAAGAAAACCTCTTTTCATTTTCACTTCCGTAAGGTTATTGGATAAATGTATTTAAGATGGTGATTTTTTAGTTCAACGGAAAAATTTGATCTTAATAGTGGATTTAAAAGGCTAAGTAGATTTGCTTATTATTTCTACTTTTGTTTTTCCTGGATTATAAAGATTTCTAACTAATTCCGTCCACTAACTTTTTTCCATTTATTATATTTTTTACTTTTATTCCACTTTTTTATTGTTGTTATTCCATTTAACTTTTTAGTTTTATTTCATTTCTTTCGAAATTCGAAAGGTTGACAAGTGTCCCTTTCCATTTCATTTGACTCTACCCTTATTTTTACTTCAATGCATTTTTAATAATTTAAAATTTTGTACTTTTAATTTTAAAATTAAAAAAAAATAAAAATCTAGAGGTTTTATCAAAATCTTAATATAGGTTTTTCGAATAAGGTGTTATGACAAAGTCAATGAAGATCATAGTGGAGAACACAAGTCCTACCACCCCGACTGCTCTTTCCTCTTGGTGGGCGTGGAGAGCTTGGTACATAGCTATATCAACAAGTCTGTTATCAGATTCATTGGGTTTCTAACCTTGTAGTTATCAGCAACAGTAGTGGGATCAGGTTTGAAATTTCAAATTTTCTTTACCTGTGAAATAAAAATTTGATAACGAGTTTTTGTTTTCCATGACCGTCACTTTACATTTTATGTAAATTTATGAGTGTACAATTATATGTTAATTTTAGTATTACAAAATTTCATCTAAATTTAAGTTTGTAATTTATTATTATTATTATATGCTAATTTTACTAATATAATTTTTTATCTTTCTAAATTTTGGAAATTCAATTTTATGTTAATTTTAACATTACAAATTTTTATTTAAATTTAAATTTGTCCAATTTTTTTATTATTATATGTTAATTTTATTATTATAACTTTTTTATCCTTTCTAAATTTTGGAAACACAATTTTCTATACTAAAAACAAAAAAACATTCATAATTATAAACCTTAAAAACCCTCTACTAAAATATATCAATTTCATAATAATAAACATGGAAAACCTTCCACTAAAATATATCACATAAAATATTTGCAATAAATATATGTGAATAATTGAGAATAGGATATTGTAATAAATAATAATCTTAACTTCTACAAAATTCAAATTCCAAAACTATCTATATAAAATATATAAATATAAATATATTTATATGAATGTAAAATTATCAATAAAAAAAATAAAAATATATTAAATATATTTATATGAATATAAAAATTCCAATAAACATTCCATCATAATGTATGCTGCATAAAATTTATTAAAAAACTTTGTCAATCATAAATATAATAAATATAATCTTAATCCAAGCTATTACTCTGAATTTGAAAAATAACACTGTGTTAAATTGCATAAAGGACAAAAAGCTCATCTAATCTTGACATTAAATATTGTAGAGTTGTATTCTCAAGGATTAGGATTTGTATTTTTTATTAAAATAAAAAATAAGTTTATTTGATTATATTTAATATGTTAGCTTAGAAAGTAAAGAAGTGATCATCAATTTTCAAATATAACCCTCCTCTACATGTAAACGAACTACTAAAACTCTCATCAACTTTTGAATATAACCCTCCGAATATAACCCTTTGCCGCCTCTAAACCAACTACTAAAACCATCATCCGCCTGTAACACACACAATTACTATAATCATCTTCTTACTATAATTTATGACGTGTAATTAAAATAATTAAACGTCAAATCTACGGCTTAATTTTTTTTTTACCCGTCAATATTGACGGGTGCCATTGTTGCACCTACTAACGCCAAATCCTGTAACGCACAGCTACTATAACCGTCCTCTTACTATAATTTATGACGTGTAATTAAAATAATTAAACGTAAAATCTACGGCTTAATTTTTTTTTTACCCGTCAATATTGGCGTGCCATTGTTGCACCTACCTGTCAAATACATCCTTAAACTCAAAAAACAATTTCTAGACTTGAGTGAACACGTCAAATCACACAGAGATATCAACCAGACCAAATAATTAATGTCAAAATTAATTTCAAACCTCTAAAGAAGTGAAGGCTGTAATAACACTATCAATTTATTGACCAATCAAGGATCATAAAAATACTAATTTTATTATATTGAAAAATAAATTTGTTTATTTGTTATGTTCAACATTAAAATTTATACCCCCGGATGGGGTGCCACGCGGCCATGTGGAGACAGCTGGAGGCGCACTCGGCCTCGACTTAAATGCCGAGGGCCGCCACCCACAAGCCAACATTAACGATGGGGGACGACCTCTGCAGCAGACATAATATGAATGTACGCCTCCCTCGCGCGTTCATTAACAACGCACTCGGGACGGGAGAGGTTAAGTGTTGGAAAATGGCCTCGGCTTCGGGTTATATGAATTCTTTCACGATAGGACAGAGCAGGGCTGCACCTGCCTCGGCTCTAATTCTTGCTGGATTGCTATGGTGCAGCCCAGCTCCTTTCGTGCTCAGACTCTCAACATTTTCGGTGTGTCCTTTTAAGTTTGAATCGAAACAGGTTAAGCCTGCCTGCGCCCTGCAAATAAATTCAATTGTGTCTTGGCTCACCTATCTCTTACTGTACTCGCTCTGCTCGCTTCCCATGGCTCAGAAAAGAGGAAGACCGCGCCGTGGCGCGGCCTGGGATGCTCGCAAAGCTCAAAGGCGTCGGAGAGAGCAGCTGGAGCGAGCCTTGGCTCTAGCGACCTCCATCATCAGGAAAAAAGCAAGGGCAGAGAAGCGGGCGCTCCTCGCCACCATAGTCGAACCACGAGCCGGTTGCAGCCGAAACGAGCAGGATGCTGGAACGGGGGAGGACTTTCCACCCTGCGTTGTGGTGGAAGACCCGACCATGGAGGACTTAACGCTAGTGGAAAGGAATGAGGCGACTCTTCAGGAGAAGTGCAATCCCATTCCGGCTCAGGACGACTACATCCCCGACTGTATTGTGGAAGAAATTCCATGGCCTGGTGATGACAATGTTAGCAGCTATGATACTCAGGCGAAGGAAGCAGGAACGGTGGGTGCAAAGGTGGCTGGGGAGCAGCGAGAGTGCGACGTTGGTGTGGAAGCGGCGACGGGTTCGGTGGATGTGGGTGGCAGCTTGCATGGGTCTCTCCTCATGAACGAGCACCTGGCTCTGGTGTTTGACCTTCGCGGCCACTTGTCTGATTTGGAGTACCGGGCGCGCACCATGGGACAGAGTATGGACATGCTCCTTGATGCTTTTTCCAACGCGCCAGCTAAGTGGAAATGCCCCCTCTGCGCGCAAGCTTTTTCCATCCCGGCTGGGTTCATGTGGCAGAAGGACGAGGACGACAGGCCACCTGGCACCTAGGTTTTTATGCTCTTGGTTCCTAGTTTACTTTGTTACTGTTTTATGTATATTTGGACTGTAGGCATCTGTCCTGGTTTCCTTCGGGCATGGCAGATGCTACAATGTTTAAGTTCTATTTTGCTACTTGATTTTACACTTTATCATGCTACTCTGTTTTACCTATGCTGGTTTCCGATTATCGGCAACATTTTTGGTAACTCCAGGCATACTTCTCTGTACATTTTGCAAAAGCTTTTGCCTCCATAATATAGCAGGGTCTACCCTTTTTTATTTAAAAAAAAAAACATTAAAATTTATACACATTTTTAAAGTTAACATAAAACTAATAGGAAAGTCAATGAGTACTCATTGCTATATACTGCATCCGTGCCTCCGACAGTACAATAAGGGCATTAAGGTGATATGTTGGCTCAAGCATGTGATAGCATTATGGACCTATATTGTAGTACCAATGATAGGAGGGAAACTTATTGCAACTTCACTTGGAGAATTAATTTGTAGTAGTAGCTCGACCACAATGAAATGACGAGAGGAATTAATGGTGGACGATTTTTTTTTATGTTTGGTTCACCTCTGGAGCTCTTCATTCTCTAGCTTGGATGTAGATTAAGCAGTGGCTTGATGCCCCCTGATTGGTGGTGTTCGCTCATTTTCTCTCTTCATATCGTGGGAAAGGGGTCACGCATTGCATGGTCGTGGGTCTTGGTGGAGACCAAGTATGCAACCCGAAGGCCTACCTCATCTAACAGAGGAAATGGATGTTGGGTCTGTTGTTAAGTCAACTCCAAATCTTGAAGATTGTGGCAACCCAGACTCCCGTCTGGTGGACTCTTTCGTGCAACCTGACCCGGAGGACGCTTTAGTATGGGGTTGTCGGGTGGAGTGGATGGACTAAAACAATGTGCCCATAGGGTGAATTGGATTGCACTGTGAGTTCACTGGTGGGGTCTCTCTCTCGGTGGTGAGCAGTCCACCTCCTTAGCCCTGGAATCCAACACAGGAAAATGACCTTCCAGGTGAGGAACCCAAAGAATACTGCCTGGCAAAGGACCAATGTAATACCCCTCTTTTGAGTCCCCAATTTAATAATGTATTTTGTTTATTCGATGAAAGGCTGAAGTGCATGAACAATCAAAAGAGGTCGAAGTACCTAGGAAATGTAATATTTTGATCAGTGTTAATAATAAAATACATCATTCGTTGCAAAACGAACAATGACATAATTATAGGGGGCTATGATTCCACGCAATAGGGGGCAAAAGGGGCTAAGTATTTTTATTATATTTTAATTACCCATCTTGGTTTTAATTGATAAAAGTGGTTACATGAGCTTCTTGGGAGGAATGCCATGTGGTTCTTGATTTCATGTAATTATGTAAACACCTCTTGTGGGATGTTTGGGGGTTCTTCTCCATTCACTCTTTCACTCTATCATTTGGTTTATTCATTTTTGTTCTTCATTGGGACATGGGGACGAATTGTTGATGATAAAATCCATTGTTTGTTGGTTGTATTAATTAATGGTGTATTCTAGCCACGAATGGGTGCTTGCATGCCTGAGATGCATTGGCATGTGCTAAACTTTGTTCACAACTGTAATGTCCCCCACCTCTTGATGAAGAAGTTGTGAAAGACTTAGTAGTCTAGGGTTTGGAGGGGAGGGGAGGAAAAGTGTTCTTAAAGGTTTAGAGGGAGAGGAGAGGAGGAGAGGGGAAGAAAAGTGTTGTTTAAGGTATCTTGTTAAGATTATTAGTGATTTCTATGTTATGTAGTTTTTTTAACTTATTCGTAATAATTATAAGTTTTCTTATTCAAATGATAGTGGTATGAATGCATCTTTCGTATCCATGTGTTGAGATTTTATTTTATATGAATACTCTCCAAAGAAATATTCATATGTTAAGATTATGCATATTAATATTTTACATATAAAAAGTGAACTTTAATATATAATAAATATCATCGTACTTAAAGTGTTTGAGAGGGGGAGTGTTGTGCTAAAAAAACTTATTATATTCTAAGGTCTCCCATAAAAGAAGTGTTGTCCAAGGCATTTTTTTAATCATCATTCAAAATTTTCCATTTATTTTAGTTAAGAGATATGAAGATAAGGAAAATATTAAAAGTTTTATTGTTTTTATAGTTATATAAATTTATAAGTAATTTAAAATGGATAAATGTCAAATCCTGCTAGCGCGATTGGATTTCGAGAGTTTCGTTTCGTAAGGTGGCCAAGCTTTGAAACTCACGATAGTCGGGAGGAGACACCCAAAAGAATTTAACCATGTTAAGGGTTGGTGTGGCCCAGGTCGAGTGTGATCCTTGGGTGATTTTAACGGCTTAGATACCCCTGGGTCACTGTTTCTTAGACCACAGGTTAGTCCCACAAGTAATGAACACACTAGCAAACAAAAAATAAAATAAAATGGATAAATAAAGGACAAAAAGTTTATTATGGATTTGAAAACAATTGTAAATTAGTGGACATTTGGCTTTGCGATAAGAAGAAACTCCTCTTTGATACTCTTGTCACTTTTGATATCTTATATGGTTGTAAAGTTTGGGGTTGCAACGTCTCTAGAGAATCGTGGAGAAAGATAGACTAAATCCAAAAGTGTTTTATAACTTATAATCTTAAAATTAAAGTCAATACACCCTATCTTATCCTCCTTATAAAAGCAAGTATTTCCCCAATTGAGAGCATGGCTATGACTAGGCACTTCATATACAAGAACAAGATAAACAACATGGAAGACAAGGGGCTTCCTAAGGTTGCTTCAAAATCCAATCAAAACCACCTACCGCTCAACCGAAGTTGGCATGAAGATGTGAAGTCTTGGCTAAATCATTGGAGTATCAAGGTACAGGTCACTTTGCAAAATAACGATAATATTAAAAATATTGTTGCATCTAAATTTTAAGAGAATTTGTCGTGAGATAAAGAATAAGAAAAAATTAAGATATTACAAGGAGGTGATCAACCCTGATCTAGAATATCAAAAGTATCCCTTTGTTTTAACTAGTGTAAAGAAGAAACTCAGCATTGGTAAAACAAGAACAAACTCTCGTGAACTCCATAGTGAAACAAGACATTGGAAAATTTATAAAATGTTGCGGGTCAAAAGAATTTCTCGTCTTTGTGACACTAAGAGAGTTGAATATGAAAAACATTTTTTCTTAAAATGTCCTCCATACATACACATTAGATCTCAATTTCAAAATATTTGTTACAATATCGACCTTCATAACCTTTTAACTCATCAAAACTATGGTGATTTAGGAATGTTTTTCTTAAAGTTTTTTTTTGGGACAAAAATAAAAATTCAAAGCAAACCAAGGGATCATAAGAGGTGCAAACTAAAATTTTTAAGGATTCATACTTATTTTGAAATGTAAAAATTTTGGGCAATCTTATTAGTTCTTAAAATGACATTTATAAAATGTTTAAGAATATTTTTATTAAAAAATTCAATTTAAAAAAAAAATTGAGTAAAATAATTTTATTGTATAGAATTGGGATGAATGTTAATTAGGTTTAGCTCACGTGGTTGAGAGGAATGATTATTTTTTTTTGTAAATTAAAAGATTGTATTACCACAAAAAACTTAAAGTTTTACATAGACTAAGGAACTTGGCAGCCAACCTGCCAAAAAGAGGAAACCATAACCGACTCCAGGCTCCTTTAAAGGTAACCAAAATTGTCCCTATCAATGTAGCTAGAATATCCAATTTGTTGTAGTTTATACATAAGTGGCTTGAAAGCCTTTTAAAACTTATCCTAAGAAACTTGAAAGAACAAAATTGAAACATAGTTAAAAGGAAGATCATACGCTAGAAGTATCGTTGCCTCCATCGCCAGTAGGGGATGATTCCAAGCTGGAGCGAGGATGAAAGGCTGATGACAAATTGGGCAGCGGCTGGAAGCAGGCTTGCCTGATAGTGAATAAAAAAGAACGTCCAACCAGTGGTTGATGTTCTCCCGATGAAACAACTGATCTATTGTGTCTCTGCGAATGTCCAGGAGAAAATTGAGTTGCTGCTCAGAGAAACTGTGCATACTAGAATAAGGGTTGGTGCTTTATTGGCTTCTTGAAGGGGGATCAATGAGGCTTCTTCCTCAATGACACGATAACCCAAGTGGCCTACCGGTGGGTCGCGCAAATCTTGACCCATTGCACCTATGCTTGTTGTAGATTGAGCATGATGTTGAATTGGCCCAAGACGCGACATGGACAGTCCTGCTATGTCCTCAGGAGGTGGGGCGGGCGAGTCCTCCTCTATGACAACACAACTCCAATTCTCCTCTTCGTTGCTAGTATCCATATTTGGCACTTCTGTAGTGGGGTCGACTTGAGGAGAAGACCGACCCAGAACATTTGCAGGGACACTGGCATTTCTGTGGCGATTGGCAAGATATCTGAAATAGTTCGAACCTCTGCGAGAACGACCATGCTCACCAGGCGTGACGCCAAGGATGAGAGAAATGAACAGAGGAGGGGAAAAATCAATCAGGATTTGGGCATGACTTAACCTCTCCAGAAGAGAAGTCGTGTGAACAAACAAAGTAGAAAGAAGAATCATGTCAAGAGTAGTTGAGCGACGCATAGAAATATTCCCATTCCAACACATTAAGGGAGCCATAAAATCGGAGGCGACATTGTCATTTGTAGTACCACTCCCAATTAAACCTGGCGTCATCATGAACTAGAGCATCAAATGTCCCATGGAACGAAATCTCCTAGCAGATAGGTCTGCATTAATGTGCGACCTTGAGAACCAAAGCATGGAAGAGAGGTGACAGGCAGGCGTTGTTTTTAATTGCATAGTTGGGCGCGTGTCACCCCATTCGGGGAGTCGAGAGGAATGATTGTTATCCTACCCACCTAAATTCAGTTCCCTCAAGTGACATGTTGAGCTCTTAAAATGTCAATTGGGTTTAGTGAGGTGGTTGGGAGGAATGATCGTTATCCTCCCCACACAGGTTCAATTCCTACAAGTGACATGTTGAGCTCATAACAAGTATATTGTCGTAATGGCTCTAAACCTTGTTGTTGACCCTATTCATACACCAAGTAGACTCGAGACTTCAATGTCACAATGATGTGAGTAACAACTAAATTATGAACTTTGAATTGGTACTATAAAATTGTGTTATGAGATATGAATAAATATCAAAGTATATAGTACAATTATCAACTATGTCATATTTAAAGTCATGGGATGATGTATACATTTTTCTTTTTTTCTTTTTTTAAGGTGTCAAAACTTGTCATAATTTAGTTGTTAATGGATAGTGGGGATAGTTATTACTGATTGTTATTTTAAAGGCGGGTTGATTCATCAACATTATTCAAGAAAAAACACATCACCTCAAATAACTTGTTGGTGGTTTGTAAGGGGACAAACTTTCACTCTTACCAAATGCTTCTAGGTCTTGGGCCATTAACATGTTTCCTTGC
>SNQJ01S0049068.1:96572-112168 GCA_010110895.2 Picea sitchensis | reverse complement strand
AATGTAATATCTATGCCAAATTTAAAGGAAAAGCATGGGGTTATTGGTAGCATAAGAAAAAGTGGAACTAGAATGGTTCTTATGACAACAAATCCCTTGGGGCGAAAGGTAGATGCACGGTTCCATGCATGGAGCGAAGCAATATGTCATTCTTTCCATGCTAGTAGGTGTAAGGCTTAATAAAATGTAATATATATGCCAACAAATTTGAGGCTTCATGAAATCTAAACTCTATGCCAACAACTTGAAGGCTTCATGGAATGTAGGTGCTTTGCTCATGATGGGTGTATGTATTATATTGGAAATATTTTTCTTGGTAGAACACGTGGACTTGGTTATTCTATATAATCATTCATTATTGCATGGGCTATATGAACTATTACACCTTATCTAAAATGTTTTCTTTCATAGATGAATGAGTAATTTATGTTTCAAGAATCACAATATAAATTTAAGTTATTATTAATATAAATTTAATAATTCAAATATGAAATCATTTTTTTTATTGTTTTTCTTTATATTTTTTTAATATTTTGCTACACCACGTCATCCATATCACATGTCAACTCAATTAAGTTTCTTCAATATCAAGTCAAGGAAAATGAGATTTTTGAAGTTCTTGTTTGTATGGTTACTAAGTAACCATTTATTACTTATGGAAATCCATAATGGGCAGCATGCCATACATGAAATACATTCATGCAAGTAGAATCGAGTATGTGCATATCGTTGAATAACTAGAATACCAACTCTAAATTCCTCCATTCTAGAATAAATTAGTGTAAGACATGTATGTTATACCCCTTTATTCTTTGCTACCATATACTCTGGCTAATTTCATTATTTTTGTTTTAATATACAGAGGTTTGTCGAATATATGACAAAACCTCATAGGTTCGCCTGCTATCTGATGAACCCTCCGACCTCAGAGGTGTCAGATATCCGATGAACCCTCCGATAGAGATATACATCGTAGGTATGGCACCTTCATTGGATATACTATTTGTATGTCAAATATTTGACGTACATATTCGTAGGAAAGCCGAAAAACCATCCGACAGACGTATCCGTTGGAGGTATGGCACCTCCGTCGAATATATTGTATATATGTCAAATATTTGACGTACGTCTTCCTCAGTTATCTGACTCACATTCTGACAAACCTAGGTCGGATATCTTATTTCTCTGTCGGATATTCGACGACAATATGTTCGCCGACTATCCGATGGAAAGATGTTCATCGAATAGCCGACCGATTCAAATAGACGAAATTGGTAACCACGTTTCGTCGGAGTGCCGACAGAATTGCATTGACAAACCGATGTACTTCCATCGGATTTCAATTCAGAAGAAGTGTGACTCCAATAGTCACTGAAGCATACACTTACAAATTTCATTTTTTTTGTGTCAAGTTCTGCACACTAAAGAGTGGGATATATAGAGAGTTAGAAAGTGTAGTGGTTGGACAATTGTGGCATTCAAACAAAGGTTGGCTCTAGTCATTTAAACTCAGAGAGAGAGCAACTTAGTAATTGTCTTGGAACTACAAAATCAAGCTTTGAAGCCAACAAACATTCTGACTTGAGGTGCTTGTTGAGGGATATAGCGCAAAAAGGTTTATAATTGGTTGTTGCATATAGGTTTCACCTAAGAGAAGACCGTGCAACCATCAGAAGAGCAGAGGCTACACCGATAATAGAGAACTCCCATAGCATTTGTTACACTAGACAATAGTGGTCGTTGGTTGGTATATTGCAGACCTTATATCCATAAGAAGACAAATCTCTTTGTCTAAGACATAGACAAGAAGTAATTTCATTAAAGGATCCATGTTGGTGAACCGAGTAGATTATAAGTCCCTCATTTATAGATCATCTACCACCTTGAGAGATCCATCTATTACACCAGAAGTTGATATTTTTTTCCACCTTATACAATAAACATTTCCAATCATTTATTCCATACCTATTAGGTTTTAAGTTAAAACCAAGATACTTTAAGACTATGTCCAAATTGAAGGTTGTAAAGGATAACAAATCAGTCATATGAAGTCTCATCCCTTCCTCCACATATAGAAAGTATATGGCTGATTTATGAAAGATGACCACTATTGACCCAAAATTTGGCCCAATGGATTAAAAAAGCCCACAAAGAGTTGCAAGTCTTGGAACAAAATATTGTCTCATTACTTTGCCTAATTATTATTTATGAAAAGTAATACAAAGGTAGGGAGGGGCCCCATTAAGAAGTGTTTCAACTTTGTTTGAAATCATATATGTGCCATATCTCTTGAAATAAAAATGGTTTGGGCTAAGTTTTTGGATGCATTCAATGGAAGCTATTCATATTTTTTATATGACAAGGTTTTTATGTTAATCATGTAAGAATACTCCATTTGACATGATGGTTGGTTAAAAGTATGGGTCTTGGTTTCAAATTGTAATACAAAATTATGTTATAAGGCATTAATCGTGCATTGGGCTCAATGTGAAAATAGACCTAAAGAGGTGATAACTTATGGGTTATTTTTAGAGGCACATTATGGTAATGATGGCATTGAGTTATACAATTTGGTATTGCATGTCCTATAGGATGTTGTATCAGTTATATCGACATTGTTTAAATTGGTTAAAGGTTTTTAAATATGTAATATATGCGCTCAAATATAAGGTTGACAACTTGTTATAGCGCGACTTTGATGTACAATATTGTATTATTTGTTATCGCATCGAGGTATTAAGTGAATTTTAACGTTATAATGCCTATGGTAAAGTTCGAGACTATATGTTAGAAGCTCATATGAGAGATTCATAATACTATTGGTGTACATGCACATTTTCCATATTTTCCTACTATTCGGGGGGTTGTTATTTTTACCATGTATATTTATAGTAGGTATATTTTTAGCAGGTTGCAGTAACATGGAAGTGACAAGGATCAAAGCACACTTCACCTTGAATATTCCTCCTTCTGTGGGAATATTCTCCTCCTAGACAAGTGTGCACTTCCACTATAGTTTAGATCAACATGCATGAGTTGCAGGCATGACTCAGTGTCAATTATATCTTTAGCCACTTCAGTTGTGGAGTTTGGTTCAACATGCATGAGTTGCATGTGTTTTTACGTCTGCATGATTAACTCTAATATTAGCTAACTAACTCCACTTACTACTAGTCTTATTTTTGGAAGTCCTAATTCCAAAATAGCCAGCTCCATTTTTGGCTAGTTAACTCCACTTACTGCTAGTTTAACTTTGGATTCACATGTGCATGCACAAGGAAGCCCTAACCCTAGTGTGCACTTCTTCTCCCATGGAGAATTCTATATATATGTATCACTCTCTAAATGTAAACCAATTTATTCTAATGAATTCGATAGTTCATTCTCTCTTCTTTCTTTTTGGTCTCATGCTTGCAAGTCTTCTTTCTTCTTAGAAACTAGATTATTGTGCTTGACAATTTAATTTCTTCTTTGCAACTAGTTTCTTGTGTGAGAATTTTTACATGGTATCAGAGCTTGTAAGGAGAAACACTAATTTTCTTTACATGGTATTAGAGCTTAGGAGCATGTAAGAAGAAACTAATATTTGATTTGCAAAGCATAGGTTGAGCTTGTAAGGAGAAGCACTAATTTTCTCTGCAGATGACAAAGGAGAAGCACATATTTCTTTGTAGGTGAAAAAGGAGAAGAACATATTTTATTTACAAGTAAAAAATGATTAAATAACACATAGAGAATGGATTAGCTAATGTTATTGATCCTCGGACTATTCAATTACCCATTCAATTACTTTGAATGGAAGCCCAGATTGAGCTTCCACTAAAAGAAAAGGACTCTATAGGATTACAATGCAAATTGAATCAGATCCTACCTTTGTAATTGAGAAAACAAAGTATTTCAACAAGATGGATAAGAATATGGGATATTAAGCTTGTCATTATATCTGGATCTACTTTTCCACGTAGAATCTACTTCCATACCAAATGAAGTGTGGACCACAATGAAGGGTCTATTTGGGAAACAGGATGAACTACGAGGACATGTGCTAGAGAATGAGCTCATATCAATGATACTAAGTGGTTTTGACACCATATGAGACTACTTCACCAAGCATAAGTTTGAAGCTTTACAAAATCTCTCGGGAGTGAAGGACACAATTGCATAGCAACTAACATAGCTACGATTCTGTTTAGGGGGAGGGGGGGGGTTCTTCCCACTGGGTTTTCCCTCTTTACCTCATATTTTGTTTCCATAGTTATTTTGTACATGGGTATCTAACATGGCTACATATTTCCAGTACCCATCTATTTTTCTCACCTTAGTTGTGCTTCAAGGGGGGTGTTGGTGTACATGCACATTTTCCACATTTTCCTACTTTTCAGAGAGAATGTTATTTTAACATGTTTATTTACAGTAGATCTATTTTTAGCAGGTGGCAGTGACATGGTAGTGACAAGGATCAAAGATCACTTCACCTTGAATATTCCTCCTTCCATGGGAATATTCTCCTCCTAGACAAGTGCACACTTCCACTAGAGTTTAGGTAAACATGCATGAGTTGCATGCATGACTCAGTGTAATTCTATCTTTAGTCACTTTAGTTATGGATTTTAGTTCAGCATGCATGCCATGCATGAGTTTTTACTTATACATGATTAACTCTATTATTGGCTAACTAACTCCACTTACTGCTAGTCTTATTTTTGGAAGTCCTAATTCCAAAATAACCAACTCCATTTTTAACCAACCAACTCCATTTTTGGCTAGTTAACTCCACTTACTGCTAGTTTAACTTTGGAGTCACATGTGCATGCACAAGGAATCCCTAACCCTAGTGCACACTTCTTCTCTCAAAGAGAGTTTTGTATATATATATCACTCTCCCGTTGCAAACCGATTAATTGTAATGAATCCAATAGTTCATTCTCTCTTCTTTATTTTTAGTCTCATGCTTGCGAGTGTTATTTCTTCTTAGAAACTAGATCATTGTCCTTAGTAATTTAGTTTGTTCTTTGAAACCAGATTCTCGTGTGATAAATTTTACATGGTATTAGAGCTTGTAACGAGAAACATTAATTTTATTTACATGGTATAAGAGCTTAGAAGCTTGTAAGAAGAAACTAATATTTACTTTGCAAAGCATAGGTTGAGCTTGCAAAGATAAGCACTCATTTTCTTTGCAAGTGACATAGGAGAAGCACATATTTTCTTTGTAGGTGACAAGGAGAAGCACATGTTTTATTTACAGGTGAAAAATGATTGAAATTCACATAGAGAATGGCTCAGCCCATGTCAGTGATCCTCATACCATTCCCGAAATTGAGCTTCTAATAAGAAGCAAAAGACTCTACATGATTACAATGGGAATTGCATCAGAGCCTACCTACATCATTATGTTTTTTATGTGTTGTAGGTAGTTGTTTATCCCATTCAATGGTTTGAATTTTGTCATTAACAAGTGCATCTACTGAAATATTTGATGCTTCTTTGAAAGGGTACAAAACTTAGACATTAAAAATTGGAGAAATTCCAATGTTACTTGGAAGTTCTATTTCATAATCATTTGAGGAAAACTTCCTCAACACTTTACAGGGTCCAATTTTTTTAAGTTTCAATTTGTTGTATTCCCCTCTAGGAAATATTTCCTTTCTGAGGTGTGCCATGACTAAATCCCCAAATTCAAGATTCAGTTGTCTTCTCTTCAAGTATGCTCTATGTTTGTACTTGTTGATTATTTCCTAAAGTTGTTGCTTGAATCTTTCCTGCAATTCATGCATAGCTATTGCAAAATCTTCACCATCACCACTTCTTCTTCTTCTTTTCCACGGAAAAAATTTGTAATTTTATTAAAGGGTATAAAATTACATTTGCAGATATATATTTTCTATTGGAGATAGCCAAATATATATATATATATATTATTCTTTGTGTAGTGTCTCTTACATTTCTGTCTGTTTCTTCATTACAAAATATGCCAATCTTGTACCAAGTTGCGAGTGGACAGCCACCCATATAATTTCCAGTTATACATAGGTACCAAAAGTATCAAGAATATTTGTCAATTATACAATTGTGTTCCTGATTAGAGTTCCCAAAAAAGTGATATCAACTGCATTTATTAATATGTTTTCTTCCTGAAAGGGCCTGTGATAGTCAAAACTACCTTATGTCGTATGTTATGTGATGTACCAGCTTCCAAAATCTAGTTGTGTGGCTTCTTTGGATAGTCGATCATCCATGGTGCTTCTTTCCCTGTAAATATGAGAGAGAGAGATAGTGTCAAAAGTGGAAATGATCCTCAAAACTTCTGCCAAGTAAGGTCTGAGTCTAGTCATATGACAAATTTGTGCTTGGTTTGCCCAATTGATGATAGTCAAGGAGTCCCCAAAGACTTGTAGAGTGGTAATGCCCTTTTCTGCTGCAAAAAGGAGTAGTAGTTTTAAGGCCTGAATTTCATCATAGTTGTTTGTACCATGCCCCAACCCAGCTCTGAGGTGGAAATAGTGTTGTTCTGTTAGATACATGCATCCTCCCCTCCGTGCAGTGCAATTTATCCCCCGAGTCTACACCATCAAAATAGGCCCATGGCCCTCCTTTGTCGATCTGTTCCTCCAAGGGAGCTTGGCTCGAGCCCTGTCCCAAACTCTCTCCTTGATTGAGATGATTCACTATGATTAAGGAGTTTGCAGCCACCCGCAAGGGTGACTGTGGGTTGTCCCAAAAGAGTGTGTTTTTTCTGGCTATCCATATTCCCCGAGTAGCTAGGATAGGCAAGGCTTTTAAGTGTTTTGGAGTTGTCGGCTTAAATCGGTATTTTAGAGCTTCTTTGAAGGAGCCTCCTCGCCAGCGGCCTATGTTAGAGTTTAAATTGGAGGCTTCCATCCAGACTGATGAGGTAAAGGGGCAGTGCATAAATAAGTGATATGTTGTTTCTTCCTGCATTCTGCAGAGTGAACACCATCTCATCCCATGGAATTGTTTCTTCTGTAGAATATCCCAAGTGGGGATTTTGTTTTCTAGTATTGACCAAGCCAGCAATTTTCCTTTGACTGGACATTTCAGCTTCCATAGTTTCCTCCACCACCATTTCTCATCTTGTTGTACTGGTTCAATTCTTAGTTGAATGTAACCTGCTTTTGGAGTATAAATGCCTCTCATATCACGATCCCAAATGAGTTCATCCTCTCCCTTAGTCAAACGGATGTTTCCCCTCCTAAGAGAAAGGATATAATGGTCCCAAAGAATAGCTTGAGGCTCATTGAGTCCCAAGGATCTTCCCTTTTCCATCCTTGTTGCCACAGTGTTGTGTGGAGGGGATCGACGACTTGGGCAAGGTAGAACCCCCCCCCCTAGATCTAAGGTTGAGCATAGTTCATCTGGGAGGATGTGTTCTCTCAAATAGCCTGCCCAAGGGTCTTGCCCAATACTGAGTGAGTTGCAAGACCCTACCTTCCAGGATAAATTGTTACCAATCACATCAAAATCCCATTGTATCGCCTTCCACATTACTGAGATCCTTGATGTTCTGGTGCCAGGGATTCTAATCCATTCTAGTAAAGAGAGTGGGGCCACATACTTTAGAAGGATCACTTTGGTCCATAGGCTTGTTGTCAAAATTAATCACCATACTGATTTTGCCGCCAGAGCTTTTGAAAACAGAAAAATGTTTTTTAAGCCCCATCTGCCCAAGGCCTTTGGTTTCACAATTTTCTCCCAGCGAACCCAGGGCATCACTCGGTTTTCTGATTTCCCCCTCTAGAGATAAGAGAAGGACATTCTTCTTGATTTTTCTAGAATTCCTTTTGGGATCCAAGAGAGGGACATCCGGTATGTAGGGATTGGTTCCAGAACCGACTTTATCAATACTGACCTCCATGCCCTTGATAACCATTTATTGCTCCAAACTTGCAGTCTTTTTTCTATCTTTTCCAAAAGCCACGTCCATTCATTCTTCCTATAATCATTTGGTTTTAAGTGGAAGCCAAGGTAATTGAGGCCGTCTTCCAAATTATGTGTTTGGAAGGGGAGAATATCTAAATAATGTTGTATGACCTCATCCCCAATCCATGAGAAAAGTATATTGGGTTTTTGTGCGTTAATTCTCATACCAATTGCAATTTTGAAAAGTGTGAGGTCGTCTGATAATAAGTCTACATCCCTCTTCGATCCATCGTAAAAGATTAGTATATCGTCCACAAAGAGTAAGTGGGTAATGTCCATCCCATTTGATATTTTAATACCAGAGAAACGCCCACCCACCTTTGCCTTTGCCAAGTAACGGCTAAGGCCTTCGGCTACAAGGAGGAAGAGTAGAGGATAAAGGGGGCATCCTTGTCGTATTCATCTTTCCATTTGAAAAAAAGCAGTGGCAGAACCATTGAGTAGAATGGATAAGGAGACCATGTTCAAACAAGCCATTATCCAGTTGATGAAAACCAGTCCGAAGCCCAAGTGAATCAGAAGCATTCTGATGTATAACCAATTTACTCGATCAAAGGCTTTGGATAAATCTATTTTAATCATGCCTTCCTTTAGCTTCTTTAGTTTAATGTTGTGCAGTCCTTCTTGTGCTACTCCGATAGCCTCATGAATCTGTATGCCTTCGAGAAAGCCAAATTGTTCCCCAGAAATGTGTTTTGAGAGAATTACCTTTAGCCTTCTACTAATTACCTTTGAGATAATCTTGTACAAACAATTACATAGGAAGATTGGCCAGAAGTCTCCAAAGGAGGACAGATTGTCTGTCTTAGGGATCATTGCTATGAAAGTAGCATTGATTGGGTTGTGAATATGACCTCTCACCCTCGATTCTTCAATCACCCTCAGTAGATCAGATCCAAGAATGTCAAATCACCCCAAATAGAATTCAATAGGCCAACCATTTAGGTCAGGACTCTTCCCTTTTTGGAAAGAATGTAATACTTATGTCATCTCTTTTTCAGTAACCAGGGTCGTTAAGGATCCAACTTCATCCTCTTCTACAAATCTAGGGAAGAGTTGGGCCACCTTAATAATTTCAGCAATGGATGTCTCCTCCTAAGCCTTAAAAAGTGCCTTAAAATGATTGGTGCTCAAATCAGCTAGTTCGTTGAAAATTGTTACTTCCTCCCCCTTCCGATCCCTTAGGCTCCAAATGGTGTTGGCCATATTCCAACCTTTAGCAAAGGCTTGGAATAATTTTGTGTTTTCATGTCCACAAGATAGCCACATCACTCAACTCTTTAACCTCCATTGTGCTTCTCTTTCTTCCAGGATGACCCTGCATTTTTTTTCCAATCCATACAGGTGATCTTTCACTTCCTGGCTATAGAACCCCCATCCTGTCCCATCTTTTAGTTTTTCTAGTTCCAATTCAATATCCCTCAGATGTTGATCATCTTTTAGTCGCTTCTCTCTAGCCCAAGTTTTAGTTGCTTGTTTGAGTCTTTGGAGGTTCTCAACAAAAAGTAATGTTGTTGGGGTATGGGTTTGTTCTGGTAGTTTCACCCATGATTCCCTAACTAGATCAAGAAAGGTTGGATCTGTGAGCCAACCCTCAGATAATTTGAAGGGGCTTGACACCCTACTAGATTTGGTCCTCAATTCGAACAGAATCGGAAGATGATCTGATTATCCCCCATACATAACCCATTTTCGTACTAAAGCATAAGAATCCAGAAGATATGTCAGTAAGAATCTGTCCATTCGTTTGGCCACCGGGTCTGACCCAACCCATCTGTTACACCAGGTGGGAGAGATTTTTTGGGGTTCCACGTCCACCAGCCCCACCTGGTCTAGGAAATTTACAAAGAAATTGTTTAATGGGTCTAGAGCAGCTCTAGGTCCTCAAACCTCTAAGGATCCTAATGAGAAAGTGAGGTCTCCACCAAGTAGAAATTCCTTATGCTTAAACCATTCGTACTTGGCTATTGAGTTCTAATAAATTTGTCTATCCTGGTGATGACCATAGATGTTTATAACAGTTAATTTGTGACCCAAGTCTGTGGAGTAGATAGTTAGTCCGATCCCCGAGATAAAACCCTAGACAGTTTCTAGTTTGCAGCTACTTTTCTTCCAACCAGTGGACAAACCCCCTAAGTAGCCTCTAGCATCTATTGTTGCAAACATCCATCCCGGGAGTAGTGTTTCCAAGGTCTTAACCACTGATATGATATCCCCTTGAGTTTCTTGCAAAAGAATGACCTCTAGCGAGCATTTTTCAACCAATATTCGTAAGGACGATTTTTTAGTGGGGTTTGCCAACCCCCGGCTATTGAAAGAAAGGAATTTCATGAGGTAACTCCTTCCAGGGGAAGCTTTTCTCTAAGCGCCCATTCGATTAAGGATTGTTTGCCTGATTCCAGGTCAATTTTGGCTCGATCTTGTGCTAGATATAAAAGTAATTTCCGACCCCTTCCTTTACCCACCGAGTGCGACCGGGGTAGTGGCCCTAGCTCTGGCCATTTGTCAAGAGAGAGCCCCTCTGCAGGATGTCCTCCTTGACCACCGATCTACTCCAAAGATGGTAACAGACTATGTTGCCTTCCGAAGAGGAGTCTGTTGAGGCCGTGGGTGTGGAAAAAGTGGAAGGGAGGGTGGAAAGACGTGACGTTTCCAAGGAGGTTGGAGAGGGGGTTGTTGTAGAAAGGAATGGTACATCGCCAGCTGGAGTCGGAGGCAGTGTGGTAGATTTCATAACCACAATCAACATTGAATCTCCCAGCCCCTCCGAGTTTGTGTATGGTGTGACCAACAAGGGTGAAAGAACCAACGAGCAAGAGGAGAAGGGACAATGGAGAGAGGCCAGTCTGACTAAGGATTGAGTCTTCCCTCCCGTAGTAAGTGAAGGAAACATAGAATTTACAACCGGATCTAAAGACTCCAAAGATGAAAAAGAAGATACTTCCAAAGTTGACATACCTATAAGTTCTTGATCAATATGGAGAAGCTTTTCCAAAGAAGCTGAAGAAAACAGACCAGTTGTCAAAGGCACATCCTGCCCATCTCCCTAGTTGCACCCGCTCCCCAAAACCTGTCCTGGCATGCGTACAAATGCAATAGGTTGTTGCTCCTTTCCTTTGGTTTCCCCGGCATCCATTTGATGTTCCCATTTCTTTCTCGAAGGAGAGGAGGAGGAGATTTTTCCTTTTTCCATCCGATCTTTTCCCTTGAATGTTAGGGGGAAATTCACAATACCATGCCCATAAACATGGCATCTATCGCATCTGAAAGGGATTCCTTCGTAGTCTAGGGTTTGTACAAAGGTCCCGACTGCAGATTTGATGGTAATATCCTGATATAAACCCTTCCGCAGATTAATCTGGACCAGAATAAGAGCCACTGTCATGTAACCTGTAACTTCAAAAGACGTATCAGCTTCTAAGTATCTGCCCAAAAGGTTTCCAATTGCCGCAAATCAGTGTGTATTCCAGAATTGCATCGGAAGGCCCAGGAGCCTTACCCAAATGAGTTCCTCATCAATCTGTTCTCGCTTCGCATCGAAATTTGGTGTCCAACATTTGAGAAGTGTAGGGGTGTCTGCAAAGCTCCATACCTTCTTTAGTACCCAATCCACATCATCCGAGGAGGAGAAGACAAAGGCAAACCACCCTCTATTAAGTAGCCTAATGTGGGGCATCTTGTAGATCTCTGGTAGCCAGAAACTAGTAACCCAGTTTTTGAGGAAATCCATACCCAATCTTTTTCCCCTGACCCTTCCCACCACTACTCTTTATGTGAAGTCCAAGACCCTATCCATGGCAACGTCCTCACCGAAGACAAGTCACTCTGAACCAATCCTTTCCCTAACACACCTAACAACTTTTGATTGTCGTCCTTCCGAGATGATCTTAGATTTGTTAGATTTTTCCCCATTTTGTGAATTATTGGTGGGGATTCCCTTCTTAGGTTCAATGGAAGTATCAGTAGGTAAAGAAGAGTCAACCTCATAGCCTGCGACC
This sequence comes from Picea sitchensis, assembly GCA_010110895.2. NCBI lineage: Eukaryota > Viridiplantae > Streptophyta > Pinopsida > Pinales > Pinaceae > Picea > Picea sitchensis. The sequence goes on along the minus strand of SNQJ01S0049068.1, from coordinate 100,229 downwards.
CTGGGTTCCATATCCCCAACCTGCTCGGATTCCACCAGGAAGTCTGATGGCGAAAAAACTTGTGTGGCAGTGAAACCTTCTGAAACCCCGATCAGTCGCTCAATAAATTGGGTCTCAAGAAGGTCCGAGAATCGTGAGCTATACCCATAGGATAGCTCCCTCGCAACAAACCCTGGTCTCCCTTCAAAACCTTCTAGTGGCTCGATGTAAAAGGAAAGTTTCCCACCCCATCCTTCGAAGTATATCGAATCATCTATAGGTGGCAGTTGTTGTTTCGAAGAGGAAGTCGAACCTATCTAGTTTTCCACTAAAAACCCCAAACCTCCTAGCTCCTCGCTTCGTGGCAAAAAACTATTGTTGTCCCCATGCCTTGTGAGCCTGGTTTCAATTAATTCACCTGACCCACTTGTCACTTGCCAGACACTAGCTAGAATGCCTCTGAATGACAATGTCAGAGATGGTGAGGTGTGCCTCGCAACATCCGAGGAAAAGGAGGTGTCCTTGTCAGGTAGTGACTCCATGCTTCGGTAAAGGGCCCAAACTGCATCGACCTTACCCTGAAAACTGTGGTAGCCACGTGGTCTGTGGTCACTTCCAGACTAACAGAACCAATACCTTTTCAAATCGCCTCAGCCATTGTCGCAAACCCTCATCTAACCCCCAATTCTCTCATCTTGGAGTGTTCAGCTCTCTAACATAGGCATGAGGTATGTTATATTCAACTTCTACCATCACCACTTCTTATTTGTTGTTTTCCTAAATTTCTTAATTCAGAAATTCCCCTTGGGTGCATTCCATACAAAATTTTGAAATGGAATTAACCCTGTGATTCTATTAGGTTAATCATTATATGAAAACTCTGTACCTGCAAGTATCTGATCCCACTACTTGGGATGCTCACCTACAGACTCCTTAAAATATTTCCCAAACTTATATTTAGCACCTATGTTTGCTCATCAATCTGTGGGTGGTATGTTGAATTGAAATTGAGATTGGTTCCTAACTTTCTCCATAGAGTTCTCCAAAAATGGCCCACAAATTTTGTGTCTCTGTCAGAAACAATACTTTTTGGCAATCCATGCAATATGACTACTTATTTAAAGAATAAATTTGCAATATTAGTCAAATCACTCGTCTTTGTGCATGCTACAAAATGAACCATTTTTTAGAATCTATCAACAACAACATAAATTGAAGCATTACCTTTCTGAGTTCTTGGATATCCTAACACAAATTCCAGACTTACAGAATCCAATGGTTTGCTTGGAATTGGCAATAGTTGATACAATCCAACATTCTAACTTTTTCCCTTAGCATGTTGACATACCCTATATCTTCTTGTTGGCACCCAAAGTTTTGGGTTCAATTTTGCGCACGCACAAACGAAGTTATGCACGCTCATTCCATAGTTTTGTGCATGCCCAAGGAAATGTGTGAGGAATGACATAGAGTGTGCGTCCAACCCAGTTTTGTCAGTTGCGCACCAAGATTAAAGACTACCAAATGCATGCTAATCTAAGTTTTGTCAGTTGTGCCAGAAACTAAGAAGATGCCCACTGGAACAAATAAAGGAATCATCGGGAAATATCCTCGAATGATTACTGCCAACAACATTGGAGGACGTGAGATAGGTAAAGTATGAGTTGGCCAGGCAATCAAGATTGCCATTGATACAAGAAGTCTACGAGGAGCACTCGTAGACACCAGAAGTGTGCGAGGCAGTTTTGTTAGACAAACGAGTGGAGCAGAGAAGAAAGAGACAACACTTCCCATCAAAGAAAGTTATGAAAGGAATATCTAATATTAGATATAGGACTAGCTGATGAGACTAGTTAGATATTGAGGAAAAGAGATTCATTGAGAATTTAGTATCGAGCTCGCTCTGAGCCTGTTGTAATACTGTAATGTTTTTAGTATATTTATGTGTTTGTGTATGTCTGAGTGTTAAGCAAAGGTGCATTGCGCAACATGTTGTAATTTCGAGGATTTATATAGACAAAATAATGGTTTATGGTTGTTATATGTATCTCTCGTATGCAACGTATATCTCTATAGTGTTGAAATGATTCTCATAATAAAGATGTAATGGTTTTGACCAATCAGTGTCTATCATGTATGAGATGAATATGTATGTGTATTGTTTTAATTCTTAGTCCTAAATAATCTGTCAAATATGAGCTACATGGAAGCCAATATTGATGACTCTTCATGTGTTTATCCTTCATCCTTGTCATAATACCTTATGGTCTATGTGATCCTCTCTTCATGTCGGTGAGACCTTCCTTAGCCTTGGTCGAGGATTGATATGTCGATGCTCTCGGGTTTTTGTTGGACAACATGAATGAACCATGGGTCTAAACTCCCATTGTTAAGAAGGACGCATGCAAGCATGGATCAAAACGCCCAACAAAGGGTTCCATTGTCTAGACCTGAAAGTCTTGTCGGGAAAAATGAAGGCAAGAAATGAGGTGGCATCCATCACTGGAGGAAATTCAAGATTGGGTCAAGGAAAAAGAAATTGAGTTTTCCCTACAAGAGACTCAAGGATTAAAGGTGAATGCAAAGCAATTGAAAGACATGTATCTTTACTTAGATATGCATGAGCTCTTATTTGTTGAATTTTCTTGTCTGTTGCATGAATGGATAAAAAGGCAAGTTGCTACCAATTCTCTGGTGTGTCCCTTGGAGGACTCGGGTTATCAACCTCTGGTTTTCTCGACTAAAAGAAGGTTATATTGTTGAATTCACTATGGAATACACTGATTCTTTCAACGAGGCAGAAAGAAATTTTGCAAAAGGACCAAGAAGGCGGATGCTGGAAGAAATTTTGCTTTGGATAAAAAAGTTGTTCATGGAGAATGGGCTAATGTGCATGGAGACCGATCAAATAGCCGAGTAAAATCCCCTAGCATGGGGGGGTTGCAAAGACAGGGAAAAGTTAGAAAGGAGAGAAGATAGATCCGTTAAGGAGGATCCATAAATTGTCGAGATGAGGTGAGGTATGGAATGGACCTAGAAGAGCAGAGGAGGAAAAGAGCCAACAGGAATGTAAGAAATAATGAGAGAAGATGAAGAGTGGAAGAGAAAGGTGGAAAAGAAATAGTCATGGGTGGGAGATGAGGGGTTGGGTCCAAGATGAAAAGAAAAGAAACCACACCAAGTGGTAGTGTGGGAGTGCATGTTGTGTCCTAGTGGAGCACAAACAAAGATAGGCCCGCAAAGATGCATGGCATAGAGGATATGGTGTCCAATAGGGATATCGGTAGTGATACTAGTACGGACCTAGGTGACGAATTCTGCACCCCTTGGTTTTTGTAGAGTGTTGCAACCTTAACAGAAGAGGAAGCCTAGAGAAATGGTGCATTGATAAGAAGAGAGGATGGTGCACAGAGTAGTAGTGTGCTTGTTGGAGAGGGTGATTGCGTGCAAAGTGGCAGTGTACATATCAGATCAGGAGACAAAGCGTGGCTTTGTAGTGCGCAGGTCGTCCCGGAAGACAGAGCGCACATTTGTGTTGCACAGTTAGGATAGGAAGGTAGAGCGCAGAGTGTTGGTGCACCAAAAGAAGAGGAAGACGGAGGCTCCCCTAGTGGTGGGTAAGATAAATTGACAATAGTAGATGGTCTTGCACAACTGCAAGTAGACAACTCTCTAGGT
>SNQJ01S0049068.1:65213-96552 GCA_010110895.2 Picea sitchensis | reverse complement strand
GTACCACCCCACTTGTTGATCCAAGAGGATATCCACATGGAAAATCCCTACTTTTCACACCATGGGATAAATAATTAAAATGGGAAAATTTCTACTTTGCCACTTTTTGATGTGGGAATTCAACCCTTTGCATTGTAAAGGAGAGTATATTTGAAGAAGAGAATGAAGTGGTTCATGCATTTTATGATCCCGGAGACATAAACATAAGGTTATGGTAAACTCCGTTAACAACTCGATGATCTCTTGTCTAATGTTTTCTTATGCATGTTTTTATTTCCGCAATTATGATTATTAAATGCATTAAGCAATGGATTATGGGACTAACAACACATTCACTAAGATAATATTCAATTTGGTTTCAAGCCTTCATAAATACATCTTTCCACCTATGATGCAGTCAAGTTCAATAGATCTGAATTGTAAATCTAACCTTTATTAAGTCGCATAGAACCAAAACAAGATTGGTATGAGTCTCAACCCAGTTTCCGATCACTTATGCATTTTTAATCAAGAGGAAAACACAACAAACATGGAAGAGATTGGAGTATAAGAAAGAGAATAAGGAGAGATGAGTGAAGAAGAAACTGAAGTCAACAACACTTTACCCCAAGAAAAAGTGGTGTGAAAAATTCCAGCCCCTAGTATTCAGAGAAGCAGAACTAGCTCAAGTTTGAAGATGGAGAATCAAGACAGTACAATGAGACTACCAGTGTTCCATGGAATGGGTAAGGATGATGCAAAGTAACACTAGTTTACATGTGAAGCAATCTGGTTTGTAAAGAGAATTACAGATGAAGCAGTCAAAATCTTATAGTTGGAGACCACTTAGAAGGACAAAGCCCTGACTTGGTATATGAAATATAAGGCTACTACACCAGTGGGACACGCAAGGTCTCTGACCCAGATCAAGCAAGATTTACTTAGGGAATTCCAGAAGCCTGAGTCAAAATCTATATGTGTTACTAAGATAAAAGAGATGAAGCAAAAGGAATGAGAAACCGTCTGGAATTATGACCAGTGATTTAAAAACTTGTTGGATAGGCTGACATTCCAAATATAGGACATGCAATACTAAGAATGGTTTATTGTAGGTTTACTCCCCCATATTCAAGTCCCACTCACCCAGTAGAAGGTGACAACCTAGGCAGAGGCAATCAAAATCATGATGCGCATGGAAGCTACACCTGGATGTGCAAAGACATCAGTCGCGTTGGTGTAGGTTCAGTAGTAACTGGCCAACTTGACGATGCAACTAAAATATATGACAAAGACTAAAGTCGTGCATGAGCACGTATGGTGTACCACTTGTTTCTTTGAGGGGAATCAAAGAGACAAGTGCCCTATCCTTTCAAATTATGTGGTGACAGGCCAAGTTCATTTCCATATAGGAAGACATAATGGTGTGAAATATGCATACAGTGGGACTAGGTGCCACCTCACTTCCCAACTTTGTATAAGTACCAGACAATGACTCATACTCCATTTTATAAGTTCTGTAAATCCATTGAGCATGATGTCAATAACTTGCACTCCCTACAGATAATGCAAGACAATACCAACAATGCATTCCAGGTACAAGAGGAGAAAAAATGTGGTGAGCACAGGGGCATAGAAAGAGGCAGATACCAAGGAGGTCCTGAGGTGGACATGGGCACGATTGTGGCCAATGAAATGGTGAAGGGGGAGGTAGACCCCCCAAATGTTTTAATTGCGGTGAGATTGGTCATGTCTCACGATTTTGTACAGAACCGCACGTGCTCTATGCATATTGTTATAGTCCTGAGCATGTAACTGAGGATTGTCTCGACTTATTGAAGAAGTGGGAGGACAAGAAGACCAATTGTAACATGATGCATATTGAGCCATGAAAGAAAAAGAAGAAGAGTGAGGAGGTTAAAGTCCAGGTAGTAACCTACAAAGGGGAAAATACAAGAGCAAACTTCAAGCATGGTGAAGGCTTACATCAAAATTCAGACGGAAAGATAGGGAAGGCACCTCATCCCCCTCCAAGGTTTGTTGTTGCTCAGTAGAAGTAGTTTATGTGCTATGCGCAGAGAGCAATTGAATAAGAAAGAGGGTGTGACGAGCTACAATGTGCAACTCGAAGGTCTCTTGAAGAGGCTAGGATCCAAACAGAAGTTCGGAGGCTGACACAAAGGTCATTGGAAGAGGATGGATCCGTGAAAAAGGTACAATGGGTGACGTATAGGTCATTGGACGAAGCTCGCGTGTGTGAGGAATTTCATCCCATGACACAAAGAACTTTGGAGGAGGCTTGTGTGAACGAAGAAATACAACGGGCAACCCAAATATTGATAGAGGAAGCTTGCAGATAAATTGAGATGCACACATTACTAGCGGGAAAATCCCCTATAACTATACCAGGGTTTAGGATATAGACATAGCAAATGACCTCCTAAAATTCAATCTAGTTTCTAAACTACCCCAAACATACCAAAATAAATTAACAGAAAGCAGTTGAAGAGAAGATCAATAATTATACCTTTTATCCAACATCTGGTGATGATCTCCTCAAGCTCTGTAGCTCCAAAGGCCAAATATCCTCCCAAAGCTGACCTACATCAAAGACTAGGCAAACAAGGCTACAAGCATCTATTTATATTCATAAATTAGGGTTAGATATCAAATGTTAGGTATAAATCAAAGAAAAGACACAAAACATCATCATTTGGGACAGGGAAAATATATTCTTTTATTCATTAATCAAAGACTAAAACTTATAATCCTCGCAGGCCACCATTCTGCGAACCTGGTATGGGCTCCTCTTTACAATGCTCCAAGTACACCTTCAATAAGCCTCTTCTCACAATCTACTAATCACCTCAAGGAAATGGAATGGATTGAATGGAAAAAAAACGGTTGAAGAGGGAATGTTGAGGCAATAACTCACAAAAGGTTGCAAATGCTTGGGAAAGGAAGGGAATGGAAATTGGGTAGAGTTTCATCGTTCTAATGCTTGGTTGTGGAATGAGACCACAAGACCTCCTTTTATATGACAAATGGATGGTTATTTGGTTGGGGGATGGGCTATACCAGGTGAATTGGTTAGAAAACCTTCAATAACCCATAAATTTCACTGAATTCCTTACATATTTTTAATTTTTGAAACTTTTGGAGGTATACACGGGTTGTTTAGTGTGCAACAAGCATATGTATGCAATCTTTCTAGCATGCAGCAAGCGTATGTACGTGGGAAGTAGTGGAGCAGGGCGTGTACATGCTTTAAAAATTAGTATTTTAAGTAGAGCTCCTCAACAGTGATTTGGAAAATTATGCAAGTAAGAAGGACAAATGACATGTATGCATGAGTAGGGAATTTTAGGGTTATAACAGATGCCCCCTAATGTATGATTTCAGAAGAGAAATTGATGGTCGAAATACATTACAACATCTTCACCAATGCACAAAATCGAGTGAGCCTGGGACAAGATTTCGGGAGGTGTCGTCTACAAAACAACAATTGTCTCTTCGAGGTGGGCATACCCATGCTCGGGATGAACTAAATCATGGCTTCTAATCAAATACACTACATATCCATGGCATATAACTATATAAAGTGTATCTGCGAGCAATACACAGTGGATCTACATCTCAAAATCAGTCGAAGATATACAAGTACAGTATGCATCTTCAAGAATCTAGTGACGCATGTGGTTGGAGATGAAGTCTTCATAGCTCGAGCAATGACTTCAAGATCTTCAAAAATCAGGTAGGAGTACAATGGGAGTGTAGGACTCACTACTCTGAGATCTTCGACAATCCGTCAGGAAAAGACTGGAGGATATCGATGATCGAGAAAAGAACTTCGTCGATTTCGAATCTAGACTTGACTCGACTCTCAGAATGGCAGACTCATGAAAGTCAAGAAACAAACTATAGAAAGGCTGACTCGGTTTTATTAAGACTTCCCTTGAACAGAAGCATGAAATATTATCAGACTCAGGTAGCATGACATTGACATAAGTTTGTGATGCAGGAGGCAACGCAAACTCTCCATATGTTTGGAAGAGTAACCAAACGGACGATGACACAAATCTATGTAGTGAGAACAACTTCCTAAGGTCATACTAGATCACAATGCTTGACGAACAAATGGAAGGATTTGCTTTGTCTGAGGGCGACTATCTTTGCTACCGAAAAAGAATGTATATTTCTCGTCCCCTCTTATTTTTATTTTTTTTGTCTTTTTCAATTTTTAAAGAGCTTGAAAAAGAATAAAAGAATGCTACGTTACAAAGGAGGAACGAGCTTTGTGACAAGCAAGTTGGTTCTAAGTGCATGGAACATATTAATGCTCAGGGCAAGGAGACATGTGCAAGATAAAGACACTCGAGAAAATTCCTCCATGGATCAAGGTGTCAGATCGCAGAGGCAAGAAGTGTTGCAAGGCTTGCGTATACGGGATGCTTCAAAGGTTCAGTTGAGAGAAACATGGAGCTGGCATTAGGCCAAAGATGCAAAGATGAGACCTGCAATATGATTAAGCATGACACAGTGATACCCCTTCTATGTAAATTTTTACAAGCCGAGAGAAGGTAAGCTCGATAGTTTTTTCATGTTTTAGAGAGTTTGAAAAAACGCAAAAGAAGACTCAAAGGAGTACCTTTTTCGTAGTTAGTCCAATCGTCTCGAAAAGGGTTAAATTTGCACCGAAAATACGTCTTTTCAAAACCCTTTTAATGAGTGTCACAAAGATAAGATCACTCAGTAATATTTTCGATTTTAGGGAATCTGAAAAGAGCTTAACTATGGACTCACAACCTTTTTCTAAGTTTAGTCTCGTTAGCCCTAAAAAGTATAAAATCAACTAAGGAGAACTCTCTCGATGACACGAATCTCTTGAGGCATACCTTTTTTCTGCTATAATCTACTGGCTAGAAAAAGGGCTAAACTCATGCCAATAGATGTTCTTCTGGACCAATTTAACAAGTGTGAAGGAACAAAGTCACTCGACGATCTTTTCAATTTTAGGGAGTATGAAAAGAGATTAACCATGGACTTTAGGGGGGTTCCTTTTTCGTAAGTAATCTCCAGGGCCAGAAAAAGGTGATAAACCAAAACCAAGGAGAATGTTCCTTTTTCGAAAATTTAGTCCCTCAAGCCCGAAAGAGGGTTAAACTTATGCCTGAGAATACTCTTCTAGCGAACCGAAGTTCCTATAGCATACCTTGCCATCCGAACCGAAAAAAGGGGTAAACTACCAACGAACAGATGTGCCTTAAAATTTGAGTTTGGCGAGAGTGAATGGCAACAAGATCGCTCGACAATCTTTTAAATTTTAGAGAGAGGGCTTAAAGAAGACTCCAGAGGGCTACTTTTCTCAAGTAATCTAGACGAGATCGAAAAGAATAAATACAATCTCGTTGGATGTTGCTTTAGTAATTTAAAGTGATATTGAAAGAAAACTGAGTGTGCTCATTAGGGAGTCTTGAGGGTAAGGCCAAGAAATATGAAGACGAAGTATGAGGCTTCGACAGAAAGTAATGGCAAGAATAGGAGGACTCTCATGCCTATGAAGTACTTCAACATGGGTACCAAAAGACAAACAAGACTCTAACTAGGATGCCCATGGAAGGAAGGCTCTACCACATAAAGTATGGCACACTTATCAGCAAGGAAGGTTAGTGTCACAATTCAGTGGGGTCGATCCTAAGGCCAAATGAACCAAGAAACAGATAATGAAAAATGCAAGTAGGGAAAAACCTAACCTGTATGCCAGTTTCAACGTCAATACCTGTCAAAACAGATCGATATGATGAACAAATGTCAAATAAAAATGTCTCCAAGATCTTATATATAAGGCCAATAACACTCATCCAGAAGTTAATAAATCTGATATAGATAAAACCTTCGGAAAAATAAGAGGTGCTACTAAATACAAAACTTGAAAACAACAAACCTAGACTGTACAATATGTACAAGGTACCACACATCCTTACGACTCATGCATGGTAGTGGTTCAGGTAGAGCCTGTTGCTAGGCTCTGACCAAGAGTCTCTTCGATAGTCAACCTAGAAAGTCTCCCAATAGGGAAGAAATCACAAACCACGGTATAAGTCTTCCCACGATGTAGAAACTGTAGTCATGGATTCAAGGATAGTCTCATTCAAAGGCAATTCAAATACCGATAAATCACACAAACGAGGAGGGTTGACAGTCCCAAAGGGTGAAACAAACTAACCATATTCCATATGACGATTAATGTTCTGGTCAGGATTGGTAGAGTCTATCAGTGAATAATCACAAGCATGAGGGCTTGAGGATCTACAAACAGTGAGATCAGACTCAGAAGAAGACTCGATGTCATTTGGACCAGCAGGGGGAAGCAAGGGCTCCCATGCCCCCACTGGATAAACCAATGGATAAATTGTTGAGACCAATTCTAGAGAAGGAAAACATGAGTGAAGAAGTTCCTTCTCAGGAGCAATTGAACACCCAAGATAAGATGCCACCTAATTTGACTATGGAAAGGTAGAGTCTACACAAATACTAGGAACATATAAAGGGGTATCCTAAACTAACGTCGAATTAGGAGGGTGATTATCAGATGCCAACTAGTCGATAGTGAAAATGCCTCTATTGTGATGGAAATGCATCACTCGGAAGAGCATAGACACCACACCATTCATAGCATATACATAATCACACCCGATAAGCATATTGAAATCTAACAATCCTTGCACCACTATAACATCGAAAAGGAAATTCTTCCCACCTAACGAGATAGGTAACTTCAGAAGAACCCCCAAATATTCACTAGGACGTATGTCAAAAGCCAACAACTCATGCGATGCAGACACAAGATCGGGAGAACCCAAAGCTTGTCAAGTCGAAGAGGATAAAATACGTGTAGAGGCTCCTTCATCAAAAATACAACGATAAATGTTTTTTGAATTAACTTCAACCCTTATTTGAAAAGGTGTATAAGAAGGAAGGTGAGGCTCAACAAGGTCATTCCAATCAAAGGAAACCATCATAGGACTTGGAGGGGGTGTGCTCGAAGTGAGCGGAATACCCCCTTGTTCTGAAAGTATTGAACTAGAAATGCTAAAAACATAGTCGGTAGACACATGAATCCTCAAGAGAAGAGTGGGATCAATTGAAGATTGCATCGGTGTGACCACTTTCGTAGACTCGACACTCTCCAAGAGAAGAGTGGGATCAGCCGAAGATTGCATCCGCACAACCACTTCCTCAACCAGTAGCTGAATAGGCACCGAGACAACATGGTCTGAAGGCGCATCACCCCCCAAAAAAAGAGTGAGGTTGGTCGAAGATTGCATCGACATGATCACTTCATTAACCAAAGGTTGAATAGGTTCTGAGGAAAACTGAGAAGACTCACAATCAGAAGAGCTTGCAGATAGGGACCACAATATTCGTGCCTCTGGAATGACAGGGCACATATGAGTAAGTTGATCTCCCTTGCAAAGCTTACAAGGGAACTTAGTCTTACATCCTATCTGTCTAGGTTTCTCAACATAATCAATACCCACAGCATGATTAGCAGTAGTTGGTTGAACATCTCCAACATGACTTGCAGAGGTTTCTAATTGGTCGATAACATGACTCACAGAGGCTACAGACCTATTACAAGTATGACTAGCAGTAACTGGACGTTTTACCAGCATGACTTACAGAGGTTGGGTGCTTTCCCCAAACATGACTCGCATCAGTGTTTGACAACTCTCCAACATGACTAGCAGAGGTTAGTTGTTGAACTCTAGCATGACTTACAGGGACTAGGTTCATGACCCGAGCATGACTTGCAAAGGCTGGGTGTTGGTCTTCAACATGACTTGTAGAGGCTGACGACCTATCTCCAACATGACTAGCATAGGTTGGTTTTTTTCCCCCTGCATGACTTGCATAGGTTGGGTGTTGGTCTTCAACATGACTTCTAGAACTTGATGACCTATTACATGACTCGCATAGGTTGGTGATTTCCTCTTCCTATTCTTCCTCTTTCTATTTCGTTTAGACTATCGGTTACTAGTAGCTATACTTTCACCATAGAAGGTAGAAGGAAGAGGATAAGACTTTGTTAACGAAGGAACGTCAACATGATTCCCATGAAGTAAGGTGCTTTACTAAGAAGCATCAAGAGCATTCGGGACATTTGGAATGGTACCCAACCAAACCAATAGTCCCACATTCAACCCAGGAATGTACAAACTGGCCATCAAAGGGACACCAACATTTCCAAAGAAAGGAAAAGCCCCTCAAGGGTGTTGAAAGCAATTGGTCCAGAAGACAACCTAGTATCTCGAACAAATTCGAGGTCCATGAAGCTCCGTAAGCAAATGCGATCAATATTGTTCCCAAGAAAGACCCTCAATATACAATCCCCACTACGTTTAGTTCGGCTTTGGAGAGGTTATCTCCTCTGCCTTTCCTCACGCGACCTCGTGTTTATCCCCTATGTTAGAGGGGGGTCCTGGCTAAATCTTATGATGCTGGACTTAAGACACTCCCTATCTCAGACTCCAATGTTTTTTTTTAAATGTCCTTGAAGAGTTTCCTCTTCACACCTAATTCAAGGCCCTAAAACCCTAAACTAGTCGGTGAACCCTACAAACATAAATTCTAATATATTTTAAGTTAAGCGTTAATTTTAATGCTTGATTTACTAACAAGAGATGAACGTGCAACTGATGTTTTTATTAAGATATGAATAAGGAAGAGAACTTTAAAGCATTTGAAAGAAAAAGATACTTCGAAATTAAAGCAAAGCTTGTAAAAACTCTTTGTAAAATTCAACTTTTCTAACCAATATTTCAAGATCTTATGAATGAAGAAATCCTAAAACTTGGTTTCATTTGACTAAGAAAAACTACTTGTATTTCACGAAATCGAAAATAACTTTGAAATGAAGAATCTTTTCCTTATTGCAAACAACAACCTTGACTACTTTACCAAACTAAATGCAAGAAAATAAATTCTTCTTTTATTATATTTTTCAAACTGCTTTAACAATAAAAACTGAAATAAAATCCTTTTTTTCATTTTTCAAAGCAAGAAACATGAACAAAGAGAAAACTGAAAACAAGATTGATAAAGAACCTAAGACCATTACGGATCGTAGGTATTCAACCAAGAAACCAAGAGGCAGATCTAAAACTTGACAGCTCGCTCTAAACCTTTTAGGGAAAATAAAAGAAAACTAAAGAACAAGTTAAATGAAACTCTAACCCAAGCTATGGCCAAAGACAGAGACTCTGACTGGTTCAAGAAAGCCGTGAGGAGTCTGAACTTTTATCAAGAAACAGACAAACTCTCTCTTTGTTAAAAAACACTTTCAAGACACAGAGACGCAGGTTGTTGCATCAGCAGCCTGCGTATGTACGCAGGTTTTCTACTATGAAAAGCACGTATGTACATGGGCTGACCCAAAACAAGGCATGTACACCTCTAAGACTTTTCAAAAATAAAAAGACAAGGCATACTTGCAGGGTCCACTATATTCATCTCTTTTGTAATCATTCCTTCTTTCTAGTATCCTGGTCCACTTCTCATCAACTGTCTCTTTCTTCAACCTTCTTGTTGGTATTTGCATCTTCTTTGTATGAAGTTTCACCCATGCATCCAAGATGTGTTAAGTCTTTTGGCACTTGAGAGTTTCTTAAGCTCTTCCTCAATGAGACAACTTCTTGTTGGTATTTGCATCTTCTTTGTATGAAGTTTCACCCATGCATCCAAGATGTGTTAAGTCTTTTGGCACTTGAGGTTTCTTAAGCTCTTCCTCAATGAGACAACTTCTTGTTAAAGTTTCTCACAATCTTCTTCTTTCTTCTTCATTTGGACATTCCTTACTTCTCATATTCTTCTTTCTTCTTGGTAGAGTTTTTCAAAATGGTTTCTTCTCTTAGTTTCTCAAAGTCTTCTAATTGTTTCTTCAAGATTACAATTGTATTTTCACAACTACCCAATTCGCTTCTTAGTTTTCTTTCTATGCGTGTCTTTAGGCTTGCTATTTTCAATCTCAACATGCTTCAATTTTTAAGATTCTCATCTTCTTGTTGAATAAATTTTTCTTCATGATTTTCTTCTTCTTCATTGGAATTTTCTTCTTCTTCAATGTCATTTTCTTTCAATCCTTGGATGAGGACATTTCAAATTCAACGCAAACCTACTCCTTCACAATTAAAGCAAAATAATACGACCTCTATTTTCTTCTTTGAAATCTGAGATGTTGTAATTTGCTTCAACTTCTTCTTCTTCTTCTTGCATCTTCCCTTACACTTAAAAGGTCTTCTAGATTGTCCCAAATCTCTTTTGATGATGCACATGATCCCACCTTGGATTTCCACTTGAATCACATCAATCCATCAGGATAGGTATCTTTATAGTTGTTGTTCCTTTTGCTTCCTTCCGAGCTATAGTCTTTGGTTTCAAAGCATTGTATCCTGAAACGAGAACCAAACATATATCCCAAGAGCTTTCAAGTAAGTTTCCATTCTATTACTCTAGTATTCAAAAATTGCTTCCATCAAATGAATTGCAATCCCATTTGGAATTTTGTCTTCCATTTCTTCTTAGGATCTTCCTTCCGATGGTTAAAATTGTACTGAAGGTAACCCGCTCGATACCAATTGTTGTTGATACTTACTAGAGGGGGTGAATCAGTATCAAGGTACAATTTAAAACCTTGCCGGCTTTATACTTAAACCATTCAAGCTGTATCTAATGAGCAATGAACAATGGTATAAGAGTTACTATTACACCTATTACACCATGCACAATATATGAGAATAATCAATAGTTATTGTTCCAAAGGGAAGTAATGACTTCAAAAGTGCTACAACTTCAAAATGTAGAGGAAGGGATAAACCTCCGAGAGGAAGATACAATCCTCAACATCAAGAGATTTGAACTCTCCATCCCTTTCCCCTTCCTTCCACCCAAGAATATGAGAGATAATAAAACTTTACATTAAATCATCACCATCAACCAATCATCACATAGAGCACGATAATGTTTTTCTTGAGACTTCTTCAATTTCTGCAATTCTTGGAATACTCACGATCCTACGTATATAATATTACTCAATGTATTCTCTGAAACTCCTCCAAATTTCCTCCTTGAATCCTCCCAAAAAGAAATTATAGAAAAAATGGTGGGCTTTTAACAAATTAGGTCTGTTTAGGGGCAGGACTTGTAGAATGCCTCGGAGCTCAATATTTTACATCCGATTCTGAAACTCACACACAAGAAACTACATTACGTACTCTTTCAATTAAATTTGTCCCACTTCATTTTGGATTCTCGATGAAGAATTTATTATTGTTTTACGGAACACTTGTTTATTGACTAGCTTGAGGACTAATCACAAACCCTATCTTCCCACGAGTGTATCTCCGTAATTATAACGAATAAAGTTGAATATTTTACGAGAGGTACCTTGATATCTCTTCCAAATACCATAGCAATTTCACCATCTGAATCGTTCTAGAAAAAAAGTTATAGCAAAATGAGTAAGATGACACAGAAAATAACATGCAACCAAGAAACATCGCAAAATACTTCATCCTCCTTGAAATCCGGCCTTCTTTACTTCTTATTTCCCTCTGAAATTCAACTTGTATCAAAATGAATGTATAATGATGTTGTTATACTATTTATGTCACTTCATTTTAACATTAGGGGCCGACTGACACTTTCTTATTTTGTAATTCTTTTTCTTTAAGGGCCGACCTGACACTTTCTTATTTTGTAATTCTTTTCTTTAATTATCTTCAGAGCCTACATGTACGTCCTTCTTCAATTCACTTTGTCGTCTTCAAAAATTCATTTCTCCTCAACCATGAGGATCCATGTGACGTGCCACATACCACCAGAAACAACATGATGTATACTATCCATTCATGGGTGTTGTATATGCATGTGCATTTTCCTTCATTTCCAAATACCTTTATCAATCTTGTGGTCCAAATCCCATGACTAGGGTTGACATCAATGACAACAACCAATCTTCCAACACAAATGACCTCCTAAAAGTCAATCTAGTTTCTACACTACCAAACATACCAAAGTAAATGAACAGAAAGCAATGGAAGAGAATATCAGTAATTGTACCTTTTATCCAACATTTGGTGATGATCTCCTCAAGCTCTGTAGCTCCAAAGGTTCCATGTCTCCTCCCAAAGCTGACCTGCATACAAGAATAGGCAAACAAGGCTACAAGCATGTTATTTCTATTCATAAATTAGAGTCAAATATCAAATGTTAGGTATAAATCAAAGAAAATACACAAAACATCATCATTTGGGACAGGGAAAAGAGATTCTTTTATTCATTAATTAAACACTGAAACTTACAATCCTCGCAGGCCACCGTTCCACGAACCTGGTCTGGGCTCCTCTTTACAATGCTCCAAGTGCGCCTTCAATAAGCCTCTTCTCACAATCTACTAATCACCTCAAGGAAAGGGAATGGATTCAATGGACCTCCTTTTATATGACAAAATGATGGTTATTCGGTTGGGGGATGGGCTATAGCAGGTGAATTGGTTGGAAAACCTCCAATAACTTGTAAATTCCACTGAATTCCTTACATATTTTTAATTTTTGCAACTTTTGGAGGTATACGTGGGTTGTTTAGTGTGCAACAAGCGTATTTGCGTGGGCAGTAGTGGAGCAGGGCGCGTTGTTACACATGATTTTGGTCATCTTGGTGATGTATTAACAATGGTGCACTCAGGCTCCCAACAAGAACTTTCTCCTGAGAAAAGTGGCATTTAGCTCCTTCCAGAAAGCATATTTTCAAAGTGAGTTCACAGGCTGCTTATAGCCTAGGGTGCGAGAATGGCCCATTCTCACAGGCCACCTTCATCTAGGGTGCGAACTTCTCGCACTGTGTTCTATACATAGGGTGCGAACTTGTTTTCAAGCTTGGAAAAAGGAAGAAGTCTCGAGGGTTCTAGAAGGAAATCTTCTAGAAAATGGGTTGGCATTCGAATAGTTATCATTTTACTGGTTTCCCTGATTTGGTGGGATCATTCTCATCCATGTAACCATCTCATCCTCTCCTATATATTGAAAGGATTCTCGTGGAAAAGGTTAAGCAAGATTAATTAAAGAATTGGTCAAGGAATTGTGTGAAGAAACCAACTTGAACATAAGCTTGGAGACTCTAGTAGATCTATCAAGAGGAATTGGATCTTCTTCATCCAAGGACAGAGAAAGTGTGTGTGTTGGAACCAAGAGTCACCGAAAGTAAGCTTGCGACATCAAGGTGATCAGGTTGTATCTTCTACTTTCGATTAATATGATACAACGACTTGTCCTTTTCCCATAAAGTCATTCTCACTTTAATGTGTAACTCCTTGATCATATACATAAGTTGACGATTGAATACATTTTGCCATCTTCATTTTGGTTGGTTTGTGTTGTCTTGGTCTTGACCCCACGAGAGCACCAGAGCGAAGCGGGAGCAACAGAGACCCTAGGAAGTGATACAAAGGTGTGTCACGTGTTCCTCCTTATTAGCTAATTCAATGGTCGTAACTTAGGGAAAGATACATGTCCTGTCCTGTTTTGTTCTAGATCAAGGTGGATCTAGGGAGATCTGTTAGTGTTCACACCTACCGATTAGTCCGATAACAAATTTTAGGTATAAATCAAAGAAAATACACAAAACATCATTATTTGGGACAGGGAAAAGAGATTCTTTTATTCATTAATCAAACACTGAAACTTACAATCCTCGCAAGCCACCGTTCCACGAACCTGGCCTGGGCTCCTCTTTACAATGCTCCAAGTGCACCTTCAATAAGCCTCGTCTCACAATCTACTAATCACCTCAAGGAAAGGGAATGGATTCAATGGACCTCCTTTTATATGACAAAATGATGGTTATTCGGTTGGGGGATGGGCTATAGCAGGTGAACTGGTTGGAAAACCTCCAATAACCTGTAAATTCCACTGAATTCCTTACATATTTTTAATTTTTGCAACTTTTGGAGGTATACGTGGGTTGTTTAGTGTGCAACAAGCGTATTTGCGTGGGCAGTAGTGGAGCAGGGCGCGTACATGCTCTAAATATTGGTTTTTTAAGTAGAGCTCCTTAGCAGTGACTTAGAAAATTATGCAAGTAAGAAGGCCAAATTCCATGTATGCATGAGTAGGGAATTTAAGGGTTATAACACACATTGAGCAAAAAACATATGAAAAACAACCCCAGTAGGAATTTCAAAGCATAGAAGCCTTGTGCGACTTAGGTCGCATGGCAGATGGTGAAGATCAAGTAAATACTTTCTTACACTATTGTTTGCAATTGCTTATAGATATAAAGGCTACAAGTAAGTTGACCCAGATGTTAGCTACTTCCATGAAAGAACAAGGAGTGGAGGCCACTATATTTTCTTCGCTGACAAAAAGGGATGTATGTCAGGTTAGCAAGCAAAAACACATTGGACGATAATTTAAGATGACAATAGAGCTTGGTGGGTACAACATGGATGGAGTCATGTTGGATTTGGGATCTGATGTGAATATTTTATTGAAGAAATCTTGGGAGGTGATGGGTAACCCTAAGTCGTTCTAGTCACCCATCCAACTTTGATTGGCCAATCAATACAAGATCTACCCAATAGGTCATCTAGAAAAAGTAGAAGTCAACATAGAAGGAGTGAAAACAAAGGTTGACTTTGATGTTATCAATATTATGGATGAATCTGATCCATATCCTACATTATTGGGGATTGACTAGGCCTTTGACAATAATGTGGTGTTAAACTTGAAGAACAAGCACCTATCCTTTGAAACCGACACCCTGCACATGGTCGCGACATTGGAGCTTTGTCATTCAAAATATTTATAATATCACGGAGCGCAAGGAGGACTACATCAACCCTATCATAGATGAAGAGTCAATCTGTAGAAGTTTCGAGTCTTATGACATATATTCAGAGGATGCCATAGTTAGGTGGAAGAACAAGCTATACGAGGTGTCAACAAGAAGATGTGTGCATATCTCTACAGACGAGCACGTGGAAGAATTTATTTCATATCGTAATGATGGATTACAGATGGTGGACACTTTTATTGAATGGATACAACACATTCCAAAGAATTAGAGGACTCCCACACTTGATACAGTACTCCTTAGGATTCCTACGTGCTGGTGGGATTCACATCGCGAGTCATATCGTGAATGGGAAGTTGTCGAAGCATCAATGTGAGAAAGGTTTCGACCAGATGTTGACATTCATCAATACATATGTCCTTTAAAAAGGCATTGGATAGCCAAGCAGATATTCAATGTGTGTGGTCTCTGTATGAATCAAAGTCGCAATCTCCCCAAGAAATCCCTTATTTCATTGATCCCCCATTTCTACATTGGGAAAAGCAGGCAACCCTCAATAAACCACGACAATTTGTTCCCTGCACGATTGTTTCCTAACCCCATTGAGCGTACAAATAACTCCAACACAATTATTAAAGAAATGGTTTTCCAATGGATCCTACTAGAACCAGCTGAGCCTAGTCTTCTACCTCTCGCGCAGACACTGACTATCCGCACCTAGATGAGGTTATGCAATGACCCACCTTGGGTCGCTCTGTCCATCTAAGCTACTACTCAATTCCGATGAGTAAACTAACCCATGGGTTTTTCCATCTACATCTGATTAATTTCAAAGATCTAGCGGCGACCACATACTGGAAATATCAATGGTCAAGGTGACGGGTCATCCTCATACGTTCGATAAATCTAATTCTGGAAATGATGACACATTAACACCGCTGGCAAGAGGATGATTTCCTTGATTCAAAATAAAAGTAGAAGTTACTTGTAAAAATCATCGCAGAACTAAGCATTAATGAAAGTATGAAAAAATAGACTCCAGCATGCCGATCCCAATGGTCGGACTGGGGCAACGTACCAACCAACTCAACCAAAACATGGGAAAAATAATTTTTATGCGAGACCAACCAAGTGTCATTACAGTTCCATTCAATTGAACACCACCCTCACCTTCCACTCCCTCACCATTGTTGCTCTTCTCATTTCTCAATGTCGCATATCTTCCTTCCATATCCTTGCAACACAAATCGTCAACAATCCCATATCCTAGTCCATAGGAAAATTCCAACACCATTACCACCTATTATGAAATGGCTTCATCCAACCAAGCTAAATTTGGGACAAATACGAAGATCATGAAACAGATGTCGCTTCTTGATCCTGTACTTCCCCGAGGAGTCCTAATTGAAGGCCTCCCATTCGCAAAAGTACCCTTCCTCGAGTCTGTCAATTATAATATCCGTGATACACACTATTTTCCTGAACTTAAGCTCGACCGATACATAGAGGTCATCTTGTACGATGATGGAAAGGATAAGATAGTTGTACAAGAATAGACATGACCATTGAAGCAACAGAGGATCATATCCCTTCTTAAATGTCCTCACTTCAGTTAGGCTGAGGTCATGTGGTCATGTGTTTGGTTGCACCTCACTAGAGTACAAGGGGGATACCTTTGGTTGGTCCGATCATATCTCATCAACCAAGCCATTATATCCTGAGTTTCTGGTCTACCAATTTTCGATGAGAATCCCCAACACTCTTAAAGCAAAGGATGCACCACTGGAAGAGGTGTATTCTAAGTACGACACATGAAGAGGAAAGTGTGACACTCTTATTCCTACAATAAATGATTCAACAGTCTAGTTTGCAACCAAACTACTTGCATGCAAGCTTATTCACAAATGACAAAAGGAAGAATGCCCAATCAGCGACATCCCAGCGGTCGAGCGCTGCGTTGACGAACATCAATCGGCTTGGGCCCCTTATCTATTCAAAGAATTTTTCATTTATTGCATGAACACTTAAGATGAGGGAAATGAATTTCATTATAGTTGGGTCCTTTTAGTGTTGGGCATGACGCTCTGGAAGCCACCCCCCGGCTTTGAAATTGATATGGTGCATGCCCCCTCATTTCTCACTCCCCTATGGTGCATGCCCCCTCATTTCTCACTCCCCGGTATTTATCGCTCCAACATTCCAAGGAGACCAAGGAATAGGTTGTGATTTCTAAAGCATTCAAGAAATTGTACACCTAACTGAACAATGCATTTTCCGAGCAAGTCTGTATCCCATACCACATATTTAATAGGTATGAACAACATCTTCATTTTACATGTAACTTCCATAATGTGGTTATCTTTCCACAACTGGGCTGAAAATCAAAATTGTACTCCCTTCAAAAGATCATGAAAAGTGATATTATCATGGGTTTGAACAGTTGGCCAACCCAAGACTAGCCCCTTTGAGAGATATGCTAATCAATTTCATTAGATCAAAAGAACCTTTAGGACCACCCAAAAGCAATGCGGTGGAGATAAGAAAACAACAACGTAATTATGAATATAGAATCTCCCCACTCCTTTGTACATTCTCATAATGCTACTGGGTGTGATGTGGACAATGTCGTAGCCAAAAATCAAAATCAAGTGTCCAACACTCAAATCCCAGCTCTGAAAACCATTGACTCATGGTCCGACCTATTCGACAACACAGGTATTCAAAAAAAAGGACGAACACCTTCGCATCCACTACATAACTAGGATCAAAGATCAACACACGATTTTTCACGTAGTAAAACCCCTCATGTGGGAAACATCCACTTTTACCCAACGCGGGCTAATTGGAGCATTCTTATTAATGCAAATAAAAAGATTACGGAGAGATTTTAAAAGAGATTTCACACCTATCATCGGCAAATGACCTCCATGCTCTTTAAATAGAGATCATGGACCAATCGGAGTCTTAAGCCACCATCAATGGTTGTTAAGATCGAGGGAGTATGAATCACGGACAATTCTATGCCTGGAACATATCGCGGACCGGGCTTGGATTTCGTAATTACAAATGTGTACTAATGCATACCAAAGAAACCCACTTTTACCTAATCACACATTAGAATTGGAGTAGGATCTTTAACTAACTCCTAAGTGTCTAAATATCCCAACATCCCCCTTAAGAACAACTTGGGATAGGGATTGAAGGATTTACAATAATGATTAATAATAGGGATAAGGAAGGAGGCATTAGAGCCTATCCCCCACGACAAATTTCTTGAACTCCTAACATAGATCGTAAGTTTGGAAATCCGCCTCAGTAGAGACTTTGTGAAAATGTCTCAACTTGATCTTCTAGGGCAAAAGAGCACTTCAATAACTTGGATCATGAATAAGTCGATGAAGTGCATGTGTAGCTCGATGTGTTTTGTACACTGATGTTGAACTGGGCCTTTGAAAATATTGATGGCACTCTAATTGTCACAAAAGCAATGGGTCTGATAACATGCCGAATCCAAACTTCCTCGAAGGGGATTCACAAGCTGTGGCTTCCCGACTTGCATTTATCACTGCTTCTGCATCGCTTTATGTCAAGAAGTAATAGCCTCGTTTTTTATAGGCCCAAGTGGCAGGTCCCGAACAAAGGCTAAAAACATAACCTCGGCAGACTTCATCATCGTGGTCTCCAACCCAATCAATCAATGAAACCAACCAATAAGTGAGTCCCCCAACCGTAATGTATCCCTAAACTCAACAAAGCACTACTCAACATATCGGCGGTTCCTTTAGTCAGCTTTTCAATGGCTTTCATGGGGCTGGTATTACACGGGAAACAAGACCAAGAGCAAAGGAAAGATCAGGACATACATGAGTCAAGTATAAGAGGCTCAACTAACCGACGACATATGGCATCAACTTTAGGGACAAGTACACAAGTGGCGTAGCTTGACCCCAGACCGGAAGGGAGAAGGGGATGGTTTATAATCATCCATGAGAAAGCCATAAGAAGTTGTCACAAGCATACTTAGATCAAATAAAATTCTTCATTAATTTTAAAACTTGGGGCCAATGAAATAGTGCAAAAGCCTAAGTTTGTCATTTCAAATTTCTTCTTAAGGTTGGATTTTCACATGGTTTAAAAGTTTTGAGTCACTACCAAGAAGTGATAAGGTCATCAACATAAAGGACAAGGATGATGAGATGGCTTCCCTCAATGCTCTTGGTATAAACATTAGGAACCTAATGGCATCTAGAGAATCCAAGCTGGCAATAAGAAAGTTATTCATTTTGGCATACCAAGCTCTGGGAGAGCTATGCCATAAAGAGATTTCTTGAGGTAATAAACAAGGCTAGAGTCATTCTCAACATAACCAGTTCCATGTAGATTTCTTCTTCAAATCACCATGCAAGAAGGCAGATGTAAAATCCATCTGATGGACCTCCATTTATGTGGGGCTAAGGGTAAGAGAACAAGGTGGATGGAATTCATTTGGCTGTGATGCAAGGTTTAATTATAGTCACTGCCTTCAACTTGGGAAAATCCTTTGGCAACTAATCAGCCTTGTGTCTTTCAATACTCCATCTAATGCATACTTAGTTCGCAGATGCACCTATTTACATCTGAAAATTTTTCTTCCCCTTTGAAGAGGTACAAGATCCCAAGTATCATTTTCCATTAAAGAATTATACTCCTCATTCATTGTTGTATCCCTAACTGGATGACCCGAAGCTTCCGCAAATGTCTCTACATCACGAATCTCCAAAACTTGAGCCAAAAGAAGAGGCTCGCTGGAACCGTGGAACTTGTCCGACGTTGATCCAAGGATCACCAACAAGATCACCAACTCTTTCTCGTGTTGAACATACCCAACTAGGAAGCAATGGTGTTGGTTCAAGTTCAAAGGAATCATCCGGAGGAATGTCAACAGGCGGAGCTGGATTTTCATCCTCACCGCCATCATCTAAAGAAGAATCCAAAATAGAAATAGAAGAAGGCACAAACACCAAAAATGGATCACAGGTCAAGAAGGCACACCTCAATACTAGGGCTCTGTGCCAAGAGATTTTCATCAAATTTAGCATCTCTTCTAAGAATAATTTCATTACAATGTGGGTTGAAGAAGTCTATAACCTTTGACATCTTCAATAACCAACAAATATACACTACTCACTTTTAGGGTCGCGAATGCTTTTCGCTTCATCGTGAATGTGGAGCCCATGTTATACCGCCAAAATACACCAAGTGACTTATCCTGGTTTAATTTTAGTCCAAGCTTCTTCCTAAGTTATATTTTTAAGATCCTTCCTTTGGAGTGCGATTGACTATGTAATTTGGAATGCTTTGATTGCTTATGCCCAATAATCGTAGACTTAATCCCTTAGATTGATCATACAATTAGCCATTTCTTTAATGTGCGGTTCTTTCTCCTGAATTTTTCATTTTCACTGGTGTATATGGAACAATGTGTTGCATTTGGATGTCCTCTGTAAAAGAATCCTAAAATTATTGTTCACATATTCTCCATTATCTGTTCTTAACCTTTGAATTTGATAGTCCATATTGTTTTTCTTACAAGGGCCTTATAGGCCAAAACTTGTCAAAACTTCACTTTTGAGTTTTGGGCAAAGTAAAACCCAAGTACGTCTGGGAAAGTAATCAATGAAAGTTAAGAAATACTTACACCCGTAAAAAGAAGGAGAAGAAAGAGGACCACACAAATCACCATGAACAAGCTGCAAGATCCGGTATACAAGAGGCATCGCTAAAACTATCCCACGATGTTTGCTCTAGAACACAAATCCCACACATCATCTCTGCATGAAACTAGATGAAGACCAGTCACCATCTCTGATTACATAGTTGTTGCAATGTTTGTTAGTATTACTGACCAAACCTTCATGCCAAAGTTTTCTAAGTCATCGCTATGAGCAACAAAACTCCATGAAAAAGTTGATGACCCAAAGTTGTCAAACCCTTACAACCTGGTAATATCATCGCTAATTCCAGCCAGAAGAACATGTTTAGATATTTTAGATCCCTTGATTACAACTTGGTGAGGTGAAACCGACTACTTTTACCTTCACCCTCAATGAGTGCGATTTGATATAATCGGTATAGTTGTTGAAAGATCCGAACATAATACATCATTGAAATGACCGCCTTTGTACCCGGAATTGTTCCGCATCCTACAACACTAAGAGATCTATCATCACCAAATATTTCCTGTGTTACATTCATTTAGACCCGTAAAATATGGTTTTATCCTTAGCTATATGATAAGATGCCCTGAATCAATAAGCCACTCCACTTAAGAAGAAGTAGTAGAAGGTGTATTAAAGGAAAACCAAGTAAAAAGGTGTGTGTGTCCATGAGAAGAAGAGGAATCAATATTGATGTTGTGCTTTTCATCAGCCACTTCATATCGCCATCTTCAAAACATCCGACTCATCATGACCATATTTATCACAAATTTTGCAATGTTTGTTAGTATTCTTTATATTTTGATCCTTTGTCACCATTAGGGAGTCGGGGTTTATCCGAAAGTGGGTTTTGGGACCCTTTAGGTTTTTTTTGTTGTAGCTGAGGATGTTAAGCCTGGGATACTTCTTCTTGGGTTTATCTTTCACCTGGCAACTAAGGCTTCTATTTGAGGTACCTCGCAGTTGTTGATCACCCAAATTGTAGAAGCTTTTATCTTCCTCAATCAAAGAAGTACAAAAGGACTCAACAAGTAGTTCTACATAAGCTTCCCTAGAGCCTCTTTCATGGCATAAAAAGGTAGATACAAACACGTAATATGCAATCACCTAGCTTAGAAAGAATAAGATATATGCAACGCTTCTTCCTTCATTTTTATGTTGCATTCTATACATAAAAGTCTGAGGTTTTTAAACTTAGATAGATATTCTCCAAGGCAAGGAAAATCACTTGGAATCAAGGTCGGTACTTGATTTTCTAACCGTTGTGCTCAATAACAGCTTACCAAACACATATTCAATCTTGTCCCAAACTTATTCGGGGTCATCAATTTCTTAAAGGTGAAACCTTAAATTGAGAGAGATGGGCATTCCAATTAGTCCACGTGGTTTGTCATTCCTATTATCCCATTTTCATTAGTATTTCTTATCATCATCAATGGGGTTGTTTCGCCTCATGTTAATCGACATGTGCCTTTACTCTTTAATAAATCTTCCATATGGGATTCCTATCGGAAGTAGTTGTCGTTGGTAAGCATGACAGTATTCTGTAGAAGCCATATTAAATATGTAGATAATGTAGATTTAAACCCTAAACTAATGATCTGATGGAAAGATCTCGAAAAGTTAAAGCGGTTTTAAAAAAACCGGCACTGAAAATGAACTTCCCATGTGAGAGTTATGCCCTTTAAAAGAAAAGGCATAAACGGTAACCAAATAACGCATGTGATAGTGTAAGTTACTCATGAAGTGACCCACCTTATAAAGAGAAGTGGGATCACTTTACAATGAGGTTACCTTATAACGTAAAAATTTGCATGCAAAATAACCTCTAAAATAATATTATAGTTACTTTATAGTGATTCACTTTATAATTTAAGTGAAAATGCACTTTACAATTTTTAGTATGAACTTTTCAAAAAGTAACAAAAGAGAGACTTGAACTCAAGAACTCTCATCAATAAGGCAAGTTTTAACTAACTAGTCTAGCAAAACATATCAGAATGTTCAGAAGGAGGATTGGGGTGGTGTTGTTTTTGTTGTTGTTGTTGTTGTTGTTGAAGACGCATATTCTGAGAGCATGCTCCAAAACTATTACACAAGAAAAATTTCTTCATGACAACAAGGGTTAGATCTCTAAGAAGCTTAATCTTTAAGATGCACCTTTCCTATCCCCACTGATTTTTCCGAGACGCATTGCTGGGAAAAGAGCATACAGATCTAAAAGAGAAAGGTTCGAAAAAACAAACCGAAATAAAATCAAAACTTTGCAAAAATTTAAAAATGCGATCGCACTTTATACCTCCTGATTCCACTATAATGGTCGTGATTCATAAAACATAAACCTTTTCGAGGGAAACTAAAAGTGTTCCTGAATGAAAGTGTGCTCCGGACGCAATGAAACAGTCATTTCAGCCCGTGAAACACATAAATGATATAAAATGGAGATGAGGTAACTCGCCTTCACGATCTCGATCCACAACAAGAGAGGGTATTCAAACAAGCTCTGATACCATGTTCGCCAACACAGGTACTCCAACAGAGAACACCTTCGCGAACTAATTTCACACATAACCAGATCAAAGATCACACACCAATGTTTTCACGCAGGCCAACCCCTACTACGAACATCCACTTCCGTACCAACGCTAGCCACTTGGAGTATTATTAATGCAAAGAAAAAAAGATTACGAGAGATTTTACAAGAGAGTTTCACAATCGATCATCGAAAATGACCCTCCATTCTCTTTTTAAATAGAGATCATGGACCACCAAGTGTTAGTTACCTGATCATCAGTCAGCAGATCGAGAGAGAAGGAACTGGCTTGTCGGATCACTCTATGTCGGGAACATATCGTGACCGTCGGATTGCCTAACTACAAATGCATACTAATGCATACTAAAGAAACACACTTTTACCTAACGACATATTAGACCAAGTAGATCTTAACTAACTCCTAAGTGTCTAAACATCCTAACACGACCACGATCCTTCACCTCCATTGCAACCAACCCCAATTGTAGAATAAGCCACCTTGACCGCATCTTCATCCAAACGTTTCTCTGGGGCCAGTAAACGTTGGCGTACAAAATCCCATAAGAAAATTGAGGAGGTTTACCCCACTCAGAACAATAAGTTGAAAAATTGATGAAAGAGATTTGTGCACAGTTAGCCAAACAAGTCTTCCACAACGACATGGTTAGGAAGATGCATATTCTAGGCCAACATTTTGCTCTTCCCTTCGTACCTGAATCTCCATCTTCATCTAATCCAACCCTCGAGGTTCCGGGAGTTATCCCTCATCGAGTGATCAATGTCGATCTACTCGCAGTCATCCTACCAATCTCAACACGAACCGATTTGTACTTGGCATGGGTGCCTACAACGAACATCTAGAACTTTATCACTTCCCTGGTTCATGAGCTCAGAGAGAAACATCAATCCATCTACCAAGAACACGCCAAGTTATGCATCATCTATGAGCAAGAGAATTCCAGTTATGACGCCATGAGGTCCCAATTACAATGAGAATTCCACACGCGTCAAGTACTGGAAGAAACCCAGAAGATTTTACATGATCTACACATGGTTGAAGTTGTTTCACATGCAGAAACATAGGGTCAATATACATTTTTTCTTAGCAACAACACTGAACTGATCACCACTCTCAATGAAGCCTATGCCCAGGTCTCCCCGCTAATACCAGTTAAATATTCTAGCCCTACAAAAGATGAAAGCACTCATCGAGCACGTTCAGGATCTACAGTCATAGAATCACAAACTTCAGGACTGACTACAACATCTTATACCAGAGGAGACTGCCCTCCAACAACAAATTTCTCATGCAATAATTGTCGTTCAAGAGAGTCGAGACCATGCCCAAGGCTTGCTTCAAATTGGGGGATTATTTACAGATCCCTCTAGAGATCACAACTCTCTATGATCAAACTTGCGTAGTAGAGACTAAGGTCATGCAACAAAAGCAGGAGGTGGATTTGTTGCTTCCCAAATAGTGTATCGTTGCAATGCATGTCATTTCCACACGAACAAAGGAGATCACTTCAGCAAGGGTTGAGCAACAAAATATGTGAGAGTTGATCACTTCGATGGCCAACAAAGCTATGGATTGGTATATTCATATTTTAGACATACAAGTTATTGTCGCCCCCCTCGTTGAGCAACTTAACATCACAAATCTAACAACCCCCCATATCACAACCATCGACATCCAGGAAGCTATTCAACTTTCCAAGGATCTCCAAGGCCAACTCAATGAGCCTGAGCCCCAGTATAAGGACTTCGTGGAGGAATTCAAAAGCATTGTACCATCAACCACGACAGTCCTTTCATAAAGCAGTTGGCTTGAGGACAAGTTAGATAGTAGTGGTGTGGGCTTGTTGACACCCAAAGTTTTGGGTTTAGTTTTGCGGGCGTGCACAAATGAAGTTCGTATGCTCATTCCATAGTTTTGTATGCTCCTAAGGAAATGCGCAAGTAATGACATAGAGTGTGCATCGGAAAAAGTTATGTCAATCACCCGCTAAGCTTAAAGACTGCCAAATGCGTGTCGGTCCGAGTTTTGTCAATTGCACCAGAAATCAAGAAGATTCCTACTGGAATCAAGAAAAGAATCATTGGGAAATATCTATGAATGATTACTACCAGTAGCATACGAGGATGTGGGACAACTAGAGGATGAGTTGGTCAGGCAGTTAATATTACCATTGATACATGAAGTCTACGTGGAGCGTGGAAGACACCAGAAGCGTGCAAGGCAGTTTTGTCAGACAAACAAGTGGAGCAGAGCATAAAGAGACAATGCTCTCCGATAGAGAAAGCTATAAAAGGAAAAGAGATTCATTAAGAGGGCTAGTTGGTCAGACTATTTAGATATTGAGGAAAAGAGATTCATTGAGTCTTTAGTATTGATCTCGCTATGAGTTTATTGTAATATTGCAATGTTCTAATTATATTTCGATGTCTCTGTATGTCTGAGTGTTAAGCAAAGGCGCATTGCGCAACATGTTGTAATTCTAAGAATTTATATAGAGAATATACAAAGTTTTATGGCTGTCATATGTTTTTCCTGTGCAATGTATATCGTTGTTGTGATGAAATACTTCTAGTAATAAATATGCAACAGTTATGACCCATTCTGTGTATATCACGTGTGAGATGAATATGTATGTGTATTGTTTTAGTTCTTAGTCCTAAATAATCTGTCAGATATGAGTTGCATGGATTCCAATCCTAATGACTTCGTGTGTTTAGACTTCATCCCCGTCACAAGACATTATGGTCTCTATGATCATCTTTGCATCTCGGGTGAGACGTTCCTCGACCTTGGCTGAGGATCGATATGTCAGTGCTTTGGGGGTTTTGTTGGACAACTCTAGACGAACCCTGGGTATAAACTCCCCAACGTTAAGAAGGACATGCACAAATGTGGAATCAAAATACCCAACTCTTCCAACAAATATTCTAACATCAGCTTGCATATTAGGCCAAAAATAAATGTGCTAAAATAAGCAAATGTTTTATCTTGTCCAAAATGTCCTACTAATCCTCCACTGTGCTTTTTCTTCAACAAATTTTCCCTCATTGAACATTTTGGAATGCATAATTTGTTGCCTTTGAATAATAGTCCCTCTTGTAACAGATAATCCAACCATGCAGTTATGTCTCCTCTTACTGGATTCTCATGAGCTGCATAAGCCTCTTTAAAATATGCATTATCCTTATACATCTCTTTCAAATCATCAAATTGTAAGACATTCACTTGAAACTCATGCAAAATTAAATTGACTCTGCTTGATGCATCTGCTACCTTATTTGACTGCCCACTTATATGCCTGATAAAAAAAGGTGATTTTTTGCAAAAATTCAACCCATTTAATATGCCACTGACTTAATTTTGTTTGACTGTTGATAAATTGTAAGGCATGTTTATCAGTATAAAGGAAAATTTCCTTGGGCATGAGGAAATGTCTCCATGTCTTCAGTGCTTGAACAATGGCATAAAATTCATTATCATATGAAGAATATTTATGTTTGGCCTCATTTATTTTTTCACTAAAGTAAGCAATATGTTTTCTTTATTTACTTATTACAACGCCTGTAGCTATCCCACTTACATCACATTCAACCTGGAAGAGTTTATTAAAATCTGGAAATGCTAAAATTGGTTGCTCTATAATTTTCTACTTTAATAATCTAAAACTCTTATCAACTGCTTGTGTCCACTTAAATCGTTGTTTGCTTCCTTTGATTGTCTCCACAATTGGAGCACATATTCCACTAAAATTTCTAATAAATTTTCTATAAAAAATTCCCAAACCATGAAAACTTATTACCTCGAAAACACTCCTTGCAGTAGGCCAAATTATTATAGCCTTTATCTTCTCTTGATCCATCTTCAAGTCATCTCTTGATATCACAAAACCCAAATAAACTAAATCTATCTTCACAAAACTACACTTTTTCAGATTGATTTTTAGCTTTTCTTTTTGCAACTTACTCAAAACCAATATGAGGTGTCTCAAATGTTCTTCTATAGACCGACTATAGACCAAGATATCATCTAGGTAAACTATAACAAATTTACCAATAAAACTTTTAAGCACTTCATTGGAAGAACATAACTATATTGGAAGATGGGCTTGAGGAATCAAGCAACTTCAGACTACATGAAGAAGATTGGAAGACAGATTGTTGGCACGGGGGCATACCCAAGGTTCAATGCTACAACAACACACCAAAAAAGCCATGAATACCAACCCTTTCGGCAACACCTGCGAAGCAAATGAAGTCTCACCCGAGGTAGAGGTAGGGGTGGTTGCAAGACTCAGGTGTATGCCACCTTAGCTGGGACACAGATCTGTGATTATAACACTTGATATAGCTCTTAGCACCATTAGTCCCTCGATATGAAATCAATATTCACTTCGCTGATAAAACAGAGCTTCGCAACATTCACACTAATCTATAGTATTTGAGCACTTAGCATATAAATGGATCAAAATGAGCATATCAAGCACTAAGCATGACTATCTTGATCAGATCTAATATTCTCACATATCATAAGCACAAAGCAGAAGTATATCTA
This sequence comes from Picea sitchensis, assembly GCA_010110895.2. NCBI lineage: Eukaryota > Viridiplantae > Streptophyta > Pinopsida > Pinales > Pinaceae > Picea > Picea sitchensis. The sequence continues at coordinate 68,927 of SNQJ01S0049068.1, read as the reverse complement.
TCTAAACATATCAAAGCACTTAGCAAATAACATGTGAACACATCAAGACAAAGCACAAAGCACATAATATAGTGTTTACGTGGTTCACCCCCACCCTGGGGCTACGTCCACCAACTCTTCTTCTTTATTTTCTTCAGTCAATCGGTTACAAGCACAAAGACTTCAAAACCCTTACTCTACACAGAACAGAAGATCTACACATCTCACTAGATCCTTCTTCCTTGCGTTACAACACAAAGCCCTCTACAATCTCACACAAGGACTTGCACTTAGCTTTGGAAGTCTTACACAGAATGCACAAAGCCCTTACAATCCATACTACCACTTAGCCATTCATTTAGCACTTAGCACACCGGCTCTTCCTACCTCGCCTAGACATCTATTTATACTTTACAAAATAGGCCTAAGCATGGGTAAAACCCATGGGCCGACATCCCAATCCTGTTACATTATCCCAAAAAAACAAAAGGGACCCAAAATTGGGTCGAGAACCCGTGATCTCCACTTCATCTTGTGCTCCTCCTTCGACAGGTTGTCGAAGTCCCAAAATAGGTCAACATGACCAAGAAACTCCCAAAACTTGGTCAAGGGCCAACATGCCCCCAACACTCACCTGTGACTCGTCCCGAGTCACTATGATCTGATCAGTTCTACCTCGAACGCCTCGAGCTGCTTCGATTTGTTGCGTTGTTGTAGCCTTTTGTTCGACGAACTCTTGGATTACTGTGTCATTCACTGGCCCTTCTAGGTGTTGATCTGTTGTGGTGACAACCTATTCTAACTCTGCTCCTTGGCTCTCGACCTCTGTAAACAACATGCATGCCTTATTTTCCCAGGTTGAAGCCATTGAGTGACTTCCATCACTTTGCTTTGAAGCATATGGATATGTTGTTGAGTTGTGCGTTGTTCTTGAGACCTCTTCATTCTTTCTATAGCCAACAGGGCCTTCAGTTGCACCTCTAGTGTATCTACGTGTTGCTTCACTTCCTAGAGTTGCGACTCTAGTGTCTGTAACTCTGAGTTCTTAGTGAGGTTTTCATATGTGAGGGTGTTGCGGTTACTCAATTGCTTGCATTCCAATGCAAGAGCTTTTAATCTATCAACTGCGCTTCGGACAATTTCTTCCCTTAGGTCTCTTACATCTTGAGGGGTCTCGGGCACAGTGTAGAGCTCCAAGTCTGCTATGCGTTGTTGGAGCTGCTAGATTACCTCTTCAAGTTGTGGCACCTGCTGTGGAACTCTCTCTTCGGCCTTTACTTCGACAAATGTCACAGAGCGAAGTGCTCTGTTGACCATTTCCTTAACTTCGAGTTGCTTTGGGAGCAATTGTTCCTTGCTTTGTTGTAACTGTGCTTTTTCTTCATCCCATTTCGATTGCAGAGCAAGCTTTTCCCATTCTGCAGCACTACATTGCTCCTCAAGGTCTTTTTGTACTTGTGTTAAAGCCTGGGTGGCTTGTGTTGTCTCCTCCTGAGCTCGTCAAAGGCAAGCTTCGACTGTATCAACGATCCAGTGGAGTTGAGTTGGCTCATCTCCCAGTTCTGGTGTTTCCGATGGCAGAGGCGCAATAGAAACTGCGCAATTGGACTGTAGTGCCTATTGCACTCCTTGAAGTTCAACCTTGATCTGATTGAACACCTCCTTTTGCTTAGCTTCTTGCTTCTCTGCTATCTCCAGTGAAGCATCGTTCAGTGTTGCAACGATGAAGTCAAATTCGTCTGAGGTGATGGTGGTCTCAAATTTGGTCATAGTTGCTTTTGATTTCTTCTTTGAAGAAGGTTTTAGAAGGGAAACCTTGCTTTTCTTCGAGGGGTCCTCCTCGTCTCTAGGCAGTGTAACCTCGCCTTTCTTTTGTTCAACTTCTATGCCATCTATCTCTCTACCATCTCCTCCTTGCTCTACTAAGATGGAAGCAGTCTTCGTCGAGGTATTGCTTACATCTTGAGCTTCTTCATTTTTCTTGGTCTTGCTCGGTCCAGGTGTATCGTGCGCTGCTTATGGATTGTCAATATCAGATAGCTCCATGGGATCTACTGGGATGAGGAGGTTCACTGACCATTCCTTAGTAATCTATTCTAAGTCTTCCTCCATCAACTTGTAGTATGACTGCAACTGTTGATTGTGCTCATCAACGCACGCTATGATATAGAGGAAATGGTGGTCCGTGTTGAATTTCATCAAGGGCCTAAACCTGTGGAGAGTGTTCGGGGTTATACGAGGCTCAGATTGGATAGTTGTCTTCAGCTGGTTGTAATATGTGTGGAACATGACATTTGATTGCCATTGCTTATTCATGTCGTTCAATTACCACAGTGTACTGAACTTCGCAGCGAGAGGTTCAAAGGGCTCAATGTCCGAGAAGGTCGCACCTTCTGGCATCTCCCATGCAATTAAAGTGACCAGTATGAGAAGCCAGCTGAAGTGGAACTCGTATCCTTGGTCCTGCACTTCCCTGTAGTCCAGTTCCAATTGGTTTACCAGGTATTGCGCCCAATTCATACGAAATCCTTATGCGCACTTCCCTACGAGGTTGAATACGAACCCCATGACTTGGGTGGGTCGATTATTTCGCACCAGCTTTCCTGCGATCAATTGGCAGGCGAGGTGCACTGCGTCGCTCTGGATAGAGGCTACCCTGTAGCCTCGTGTTCCTTTCTCGACATATCTATAGGTTTCTTTAATCTTCTGCGCAAGAGTGTGATCCATGGTTTTTCCTGGATAAAAATCCCTTGGGCCAGGGCCTTGCATGCTTAGTCCTGTGATCCAATTGATCAACGTTGGATCCACTGTGATGTGGCAGTTCAACCACAAATATTTGCCATGGTAGCAGGACAACAACAACTTGACACATGTGTTCACTTCTTGGTGCCTACCGAAGTGAGGAATCTTCATGACATTGAGCAGTGTGGATTGCGCAAGGTTCATAGTCCATGACCGGGGGATGATCTTTCAGTTATTTCCCTTGGTTCTGGTGAGATACTTGTGCGGGGCGAGCATGTTGTACACCTTCCTATAACCGAGGATGAATTCACTAAACTTCAATGCTACGATATTTTCTTGGTCTGCACGCACTGCGCGTATCCCTTTCGGGAGGTACGTAGTGACCAAAGCATACTCAAATTCTCTAGGCACACTGTCACGGTTAATTGCACTACTCAGAGGTGGTAGATAGGTGGGTAGAATACTCGGAATCAACTTGGAATTCACGAGATCGTCTCTGTGCTTAGTTCTCTTTTCATCTGTTGGCCAGGATGGACCAGCTCGAGCAGTGGATGGAGAGGTCAGCAGTCCTCTCGTCGAAGATGCTTGTACACCTATATACACTCCTCTCTCTGACATAACTCTTTCAGTCATTAAGTCGAGGAGAACTTCCATTACTGATTCTTCAACTGCGGTGAGCTCGTCAGACATACGCGCTCAGGATTTAAATTATTGGGGTCATGATGAACTTAGATACGGCACTAGAACAAACAACAATAGCAAAATGATTAATGTATACAATTCACTTAGTTTGTAGGCTTCAAATTCTTGGTTAGCAAAAGTGTTCTTCATGCATGGCGCGAAGGGATAAGTAGGCAACTCGGCAACGGTTCTCTTGCAATGGTTATGAGCCTCCATTAACTCTTGTTCGATTCCTTACGGCGCGCTCTAACGGTCTGATGATGGACCTTTATTGCCTTTCTACCCATTCAGAGCGTCGATCGAATGGTTATA
>SNQJ01S0049068.1:50187-64827 GCA_010110895.2 Picea sitchensis | reverse complement strand
TCTTCTCATGTGTAGAAATGTATTGCACGTGTACTTCTTTCCTCTGCACCATGTCTCTGATATAATGATAATTTATCTCAATGTGTTTCGATTTATCATGAAACACAAGGTTCTCAGAGAGATTCACACAACTCTGGTTGTTACAATGAATAATGGTAGGATCCATCTCATGATCAAATAAATCTGTCAGGAGCTTGCGAAGCCACACTTCTTCGCGGACTGTCACACTCAATGCTATATACTCTGCTTTTGCGGTACTCAAGGCCACAGAGCTTTGTTTTCTACTGCACCAGGAAACCATGGCAGACCCCAAGGTAAAACAACAACTGAATGTACTCTTTCAGTCCACTGTGCTCCCTACCCAATCTGCATTAGCGTATCCCTGCAAGCTCATGTCTACACTAGAGGCATATCTCAGGCCATATCCAACTGTGCCTCGTAGATATCTCAATACATGCTTCACTGTTATTCAGTGAGTTTATCTCGGTTGAATCATGAACTGACTAAGTACATTCACTGCATAGCATATATCAGGTCTGCTGTTAACCAGATACATCAATGATCCAATCAACTGTCGTTATAAATGTGGATCAATCTTGCCTGAATCAGTAGAAGCATCGTTCATTTTTTTCAGATCCATCACCATCAGTGTAGGCATGGATTTGAAGTCTGTCATACCGAACTTCTTCAATATATCTATTGTATATTTTCCTTGACTCAGGAAAATCTCATCAGTCCTCTGCCATACTTCTAGTCCCAAGAAGTAGTGCAACATACCTAGATCCTTCATCTCGAATTCACAAGTCAATGCTCACTTGCATTCAACAATAAGTCTTTCTGAATCGGTGAGGAATAAGTCATCCACATACAGGACCAAGATCAGACACTCGACACCAACAATATGATAATATAAGTTTGGATCAACAACACTCTTTCTGAAGCCCAAACTCATCAAGAATCCATCCATCTTCTCGTACCAACCATGAGGTGCCCGCTTTAGTCCATACAGGGCTTTCTTCAACCTGCACACATGAGATTCCTCGTCGTGTATCACGAATCCCTCTGGTTGCTCGATGTAAACTTCTTCCTCAATCTCACCATTGAGAAAGGTTGTCTTTACATCCATCTGATGTAGTTTCCAACCCATGGATGCAGATAGTGCAATGATAGTATGGATGGAAGTGTATCAGGCTATTGGAGCAAATGTCTCCTCATAGTCAATTTCCTCCACCTGTGAGAATCCTCTGGTTACAAAATTGCTTTGTATTTCTCGACACTTCCATCGGTTGTATGCTTGATATTATAGATCCATTTTGAAGTTACTACAAACTTCTCTTATAGTCTCAGAACAATATCCCACACAACATTTTTCAAGATGGACTGATATTCTTCTGCCATGGCATCTTGCCATACCTTTCGACCTACTGCTTTTCCATGACAAGAAGGCTTGTTATCAATGATGTGGCTCATGGCTGAAAAATAGCTCGAAAATGTATTTGGTCGCTTTCTCTCTTGGAATGTGCCTTAAGGAGCTGCATGGCCCTCTTCCTCCTGCAGAGTTTGTCGAGCCTAGACATGCCTTTTATGGCCTACTGCAATGTCTCTGGGGATATCAACTAGAGCAACTGAATCAACTGGAACAACTGGAATAATGGTTGTCTCCCTTTGAACTGTTGAAGGGGGAGAAGGTATTGTCTCGTTGTCAATCTCCATATGAGATTCTATGGATCTTTGAAAGACTATCTCTTATTCAAAGATAACATCTCTTCTCACCTCAATCTGTGTTTGACCAGGGATGTAGATTCAATAAGCCTTTGAAGATTCAATGTATCCCAAAAATGTACCCTTTCTTCCTGAGCGGTCTAGCTGGGATCTCTTTTCTTTAGGTGCATGAAGATATACTGGACACCCAAATATCCTGAAGTGTCCTACCTCAGGCTTCACTCAGGTGAAGGCTTCTTCGGGAGTCATGTTCTTCAAAATCTGGTGAGGACTCCTGTTTTGACCATATACTGTTGTCATGGATGCTTCTGCCTATAGAATCATAGGTAGATGTTGATCATGTATCAATGATTTGCATGCTTTAATGATGGTTATGTTCTGCCTCCTTCTCAAATAGTTTTGACTCCCTCTACGTCAAGTGACTCCCTCTGAATCTGTAGGATAAACATCTTCCTTTGTTGTTAAGTTTCCTGGAAGAAGAAAACAAACGTAAAGAAACAAGACAAGAATATCTCCTAGAGGAGAATAATGAATACATCTCTAGACTCAAAACAATTTAAGGATTGTTGTCACATCTACAACGCCTACTTGTAATGTAGCAAACTTAGAAATGTAGGTTAGAGGCATGATAATTAAAACAATCAAACCTGGAGTCTTCACTTCCAGTGTGTTGTTCCTATGAATGCACTGAGATCCCTTTGGATCCATGATTGCAGTAAAGGTTCCTTCCTCCTGCAAGTACCCTGATGACAATGATACAAATAATATATACAAGTGCATGCCTGAGAGTGTTGATATGAAGAGGAAGGCTTCATATTTAATGTCTTCATCTCTCTGATGTCGCTATGGATCTGTGTTGGCCCTTAACCAAGTTTTGGGAGTTTCTTGGTCATGTTGACCTATTTTGGGGCTTCAACAGCCTGTCGAAGAAGGAGCGCAAGATGAAGCGGAGATCACGGGATCTCGACGCAGTTTTGGGTCCCTTTTGGGTTTTTGGGATAATTTAACGGGATTGGGATGTCGGCCCATGGGTTTTACCCATGTTTAGGCCTATTCTGTAAAGTATAAATAGATGTCTAGGCGAGGTAGGAAGAGCCGATGTGTTAAGTGCTAAATGAATGGCTAAGTTCTAGTATGGATTGTAAGGGCTTTGTGCATTTTGTGTAAGACTTGCAGAGCTGAGTGCAAGTCCTTATGCGAGATTGTAGAGGGCTTTGTGATGTAATGCAAGGAAGAAGGATCTAGCGAGTTGCGCAGATCTTCTGTCCTGTGCGGAGTAAGGGTTTTGAAGTATTTATGCTTATAACCAATTGATTGAAGACAATAAAGAAGAAGATTTGGTGGACGTAGCCCCAGGGTGGGGGTGAACGACGTAAACACTGTATTATGTGCTTTGTGATTTGTCTTGATGTGTTCACATGTTATTTGCTAAGTGCTTTGATATGTTTAGATAGATCTACTTCTGCTTTGTGCTTATGATATGTGAGAATATTAGATCTGATCAAGATAGTCATTCTCAGTGCTTGATATGCTCATTCTGATCCATTTATATGCTAAGTGCTCAAATACTATAGATTTGTGTGAATGCTGCGAAGCTCTGTTTTATCAGCGAAGTGAATAGTGATTGCATATCGAGGGACTGACGATGCTAAGAGCTGTATCAAGTGTTATAATCATAGATCTGTGTCCCAGCTAAGGTTGCATACACCTGAGTCTTGCAACCACACCTGCCTCTACCTCGAGTGAGACTTCATCTGCTTCACAGGTGTTGCCAAAAGGGTCAGTAGTTAGGGCTTTGTTGGTGCGTTGAACCCTGGGTCTTCCCCTGTGCCAACAAATGGTTCTGTTGCCGGGACCTGAAACTGTGATTGTTGGGAACTGAGAAAGAAGAAGCTCTGTACAAAGATTCATCATAAAATTGTGGAAGCTCTGTGCGTAGATCTGTTCCCTAGCATGCAATATTCTACTTGACTTATGAAGCTCCGTGCTAAAAGGAAGAAGCCTGATCTGAAGAAAAGAGGTCGGATCTTAAGGAAAGAAACAAGATTTGAAAGCTTTGTGCTCTAAGAAAGGTAAAAGCGAGGATGTCTGATCAAAAGAGGTAAGATCTGCAAGCTCTGTGCTCTGATAAAGGTAAGAATAGTTAAAAAATTTAGATCTGGAAGCTTTGTGCTCTGTAGAAGTAAGATAAGTGGAAAATTTTGTTTCTAGAGTATGGATCTAGGTATGTTTAATAAAATTTGTCCTAGTTTGAAAACTAGGGTATTGATAGATGAAAGAAGATTTGATATTAATAGATATGATAAGAATAGTGAAAGATATGTTATACCTATGCATAGAAAGAATGTTTGGATTAACGAATGGATGCGGGATCCCTGAAAGAATTTATTGCAGGTTAGCTCCTATGATCCTAGTGCACAGTACAGAAGAGGCTGGGGATCATTTAAAGAAAGAGAGGGTTAACCCTCTGTTACAATTGCAGAAAATCGGGACATCTTGCTAAAGAATGCCCTGGGCGAAGACCTAGTTGTCTTTGTTGCAAAGATGTCGATGATGAAGTGTTGGATTGCCCCAAAATGATTGCTAAGCTTGAAGGAATGAATCTGAATCAAGAAAACCCTAAGGCAGCTCCAGAGACTATAGCAGAACCCCAGGAAGAATCATAGAAAATATTGCTACAGATGAGAGAAACCTTGAATGACCACCGACATATTAGATTATCAGAGATAGTTAAAGATAAGGAACGCCTTGAAGCAAGAATAAGAGACTTTGACATTGACTGTGTTCTAGATGAAGAAACACAGGTGAATATCATGACATAGAGAACTTGGGAAGCTATAGGGAGGCCTACTATGACTCCCTCATTAGGAGGAATAGGGTTATTCAAAGGAAAATTGGTAAACCAGTGTGGAAGGCTCTCTCAGATACCTATGACCATCAATGGAACTTCGACAGAGGAACATGTTGAAATTATTAAATTTGTTGAAGACTGTGCCCCGTTTACCATGTTAATAGGAAAACCTTGGATTGACAGAGATCAAGCCAAACAAAAGAAAGAAGAAGTCTTGGAGCAGAAGAAACAAGAGTTAAAAGATTTCATGACTAGGAGGATCACATACTTGATCGAAGAACAAGAGAACAAATCAAAGCTATTTAACACTAGAAACCCATATGTCGAAGCTGCAAGAACATTAGAAGACTCACAGGAGACTGAAGTACCTATCTCAGATAAAGAAGAGGTGTTACCCCTGAGCCCTAGGAGAGAATCTCAACAACGCAAAGTAACTAAAACCACAACAGATCACAATCAAAATGGAAAACGAACTACCCAGACAAAGCTCGCTAGAAAGAAGGCTAGGAAGCAAAGTAAGAAGAGATCTAAGTTGCAAAAGGTTCCAGAAGGAACTTCGCAGACAAAAAATTTGCAAAATTGGAGCTTTGTTGGGATATCAGAACAACGACACATGGCACTTCGCCATGGCGAAGCAATATAGCCGTTGGGGATATTATAACCGTTCGATCGATGCTCCGAACGGGCAGAAAGGCAATAAAGGTTCGTCATCAGACCGTTAGACCACATTGTAAGGAATTGAACAAGAGTTAATGGAGGCTCATAACCGTTGCAAGAGAACCATTGTCGAGTTGCCTACTTATCCCATCACGCCATGCACGGAGAACACTTTTGCTATCCAAGAATTTGAAGCCCAGAGACTAAGTGAATTGTATACAGTAATTATTGTACTATTTTTGTTTGTTCTAGTGCCGTATCTAAGTTCATCATGACCCCAATAATTTTAATCCCGAGCGTGTATGTCCGACGAGCTCACCGCAGTTGAAGAATCAGTAACGACATTTCTCCTCGACTTAATGACTGAAAGAGTTATGTCGGAGAGAGGAGTGTCTACAGGTGTACAAACATCTTCGACAAGAGGACTGTTGGCCTCTCTGTCCATTGATCGAGCCGGTCCATCCCATCCAGTAGATGAAAAGCGAACTAAGCACAAAGACAATCTCGCGAATGCCAAGTTGATTCTGAGTATTCTACCCACCTATCTACCACCTCTGAGCGGTGCAATTAACCGTGACAGTGTGCCTAGAGAATTTGAGTATGCTTTGGTCACTGCATACCTCCCAAAAGGGATGCGCGCAGTGCGTGCAGACCAAGAAAAGATCGCAGCATTGAAGTTTAGCAAATTCAACCTCGACGATAGGAAGGTGTACAACATGCTCGCCCCGCACAAGTATCTCACCAGAACCAAGGGAAATAACTCGAAGATTGTCCCCCAGTCATGGACCATGAACCTCACGCAGTCCACACTGCTCAATGTCATGAAGATTCCTCACTTCGGTAGGCACCAAGAAGTGAACACATGCGTCAAGTTGTTGTTGTCCTGCTACCATGGCGGATATTTGTGGTTAAACCACCACATCATAGTGGATCTGACGTTGATCAATTGGATCACAGGACTAAGCATGCAAGGCCCTGGCCCAAGGGATTTTTATCGAAGAAAAACCATGGATCACAGTCTTGCACAGAAGATTAAAGACACCTATAAATATGTTGAGAAAGGAACATGAGGCTACAAGGTAGCCTCTATCTAGAGCGGCGCAGTGCGCCTCACCTGCCAATTGATCGCAGGAAAGTTGGTGTGAAATAATCTACCCACCCAAGTCATGGGATTCGTATTCAACCTCGTAGGGAAGTGTGCATAAGGACTTCAGATGAATTGGGCGCAGTACCTAGTAAACCAATTGGAACTGGATTATAGGGAAGTGTAGGACCAAGGATATGAGTTCCACTTTAGCTGGTTTCTCATACTGGTCACTTTCATCGCATGGGAGATGCCAGAAGGTGCGACCTTCCCGGACATTGAGCCCTTTGAACCTCTGGTTGCGAACTTCAGTACACTGTGGTACTTGAATGACATGAACAAGCAATGGCAATCAAATGTCATGTTCCACACATATTACAACCAATTGAAGACAACTATCTAGTATGAGCCTCGTATAACCCCGAACACTCTCCACAGGTTCAAGCCCTTGATGAAATTCAGCGCGGACCACCATTTCCTCTATATCACAGCGTGCGCTGATGAGCACAAACAACAGTTGCAGTCATACTACAAGTTGACGGAGGAAGACTTATAATAGGTTACTAAGGAATGGTCAGCGAACCTCCTCATCCCAGTAGATCCCATGGAGCTATCTGATATTGACAATCCATAAGCAACGCACGATACACCTGGACCGAGCAAGACTAAGAAAAATGAAGAAGCTCAAGATGTAAGTAGTACCTCGATGAAGACTGCTTCCATCTCAGTAGAGCAAGGACGAGATGGTAGAGAGATAGATGGCACATAAGTTGAACAAAAGAAAGGCGAGGTTACACTGCCTAGAGACGAGGAGGACCCCTTGAAGAAAAACAAGGTTTCCCCTCTAAAACCTTCTTCAAGGAAAAAATCAAAAGCAACTAGGACCAAATTTGAGACCACCCTCACCTCAGATGACTTCGACTTCATCGTCGCAGCATTGAACGATGCTTCGCTGGAGATAGAAGAGAAGCAAGAAGCTAAGCAGAAGGAGGTGTTCAATCGGATCAAGGTTGAACTTCAAGGAGTGCAACAGGCACTACAGTCTAGTTGCGCAGTTTCTACTGCACCTCTGCCATCGGAAACACCAGAACTAGGAGATGAGTCAACTCAACTCCACCGGATTGCTTATACAGTCGAAGCTCGCCTTTGACGAGCTCAGGAGGAGACAACATAAGCCACCTAGGCTTTAGCACAAGTATAGAAAGACCTTGAGGAGCAACGCAGTGCTGCAGAATGGGAAAGGCTTTCTCTGCAATCGAAATGGGATGAAGAAAAAGCACAGTTACAAAAAAGTAAGGAACAATTGCTCCCAGAGCAACTCGAAGTTAAGGAAATGGTCAACAAAGCACTTCGCTCTGTGACATTTATCGAAGTAAAGGCCGAAGAGAGAGTTCCACATTAGGTGCCACAACTTGAAGAGGTAATCCAGCAGCTCCAATAACGAATAGAAAACTTGGAGCTCTACAATGTGCCCGAGACCCCTCAAGATGTAAGAGACCTAAGGGAAGAAACTGCCCGCAGCGCAATTGATAGATTAAAAGCTCTTGCATTGGAATGCAAGCAATTGAGTAATCGTAGCGCCCTGGCATATGAAAACCTCACTGAGAACTCGGAGTTACAGACACTAGAGTCGCAGCTCCAAGAAGCGAAGTAGCACGCAGATACACTACAGGTGCAGCTGAAGGCCCTGCTGGCTGTAGAAAGAATGAAGAGGTCTCAAGAACAACGCACAACTCAACAACAGATCCATATGCTTCAAAGCAAAGTGATAAAAGTCACTCAACGACTTCAACCTGGGCAAATAAGGCATGCCTGTTGTTTACAGAGGTCGAGAGCCGAGGAGTAGATTTAGAACAGGTTGTCGCCGCAACAGAACAACACCTAGAAGGGCTAGTGAATGACACAGTAATCCAAGAGTTCATCGAACAAGAGGATACAATAATGCAGCAAATCGAAGCAGCTCGAGGCGTTCGAGGTAGAACTGATCAGATCATAGTGACTCGGGACGAGTCACAGGTGAGTGTTGGGGGCATGTTGGCCCTTGACCAAGTTTTGGGAGTTTCTTGGTCATGTTGACCTATTTTGGGACTTCGACGGCATGTTGAAGGAGGAGCACAAGATGAAGCAGAGATCACGGGTTCTCGACCTAGTTTTGGGTCCCTTTTGTTTTTTTGGGATATTGTAACGGGATTGGGATGTTGACCCATGGGTTTTACCCATGTTTAGGCCTATTTTTTAAAGTATAAATAGATGTCTAGGTGAGGTAGGAAGAGCCGGTGTACTAAGTGCTAAATGAATGGCTAAGTGCTAGTATGGATTGTAAGGGCTTTGTGCATTCTGTGTAAGACTTGCAGCGCTGAGTGCAAGTCCTTGTGTGAGATTGTAGAGGGATTTGTGTTGTAACGCAAGGAAGAAGGATCTAGTGAGTTGCACAGATCTTCTGTTCTGTGCGGGGTAAGGGTTTTGAAGGCTTTGTGCTTGTAACCGATTAACTGAAGAAAATAAAGAAGAAGAGTTAGTGGACGTATCCCCAGGGTGGGGGTGAACCACGTAAACATTGTATTATGTGCTTTGTGCTTTGTCTTGATGCGTTCACATGTTATTTGCTAAGTGATTTGATATGTTTAGATAGATATACTTCGGCTTTGTGCTTATGATATGTGAGAATATTAGATCTGATCAAGATAGTCATGCTTAGTGCTTGATATGCTCATTCTGATCCATTTATATGTTAAGTGCTCAAATACTGTAGATTAGTGTGAATGTTGCGAAGCTCTGTTTTATCAGCGAAGTGAACATTGATTGCATATCGAGGGACTAATGGTGCTAAGAGTTGTATCAAGTGTTATAATCATAGATCTGTGTCCCAACTAAGGTTGCATACACCTGAGTCTTGCAACCACCCCTACCTCTACCTCGGGTGAGACTTCATCTACTTCGCAGGTGCTACCGAAAGGGTTGGTATTTAGGGATTTGTTGGTGTGTTGTTGTAGTGTTGAACCCTGGGTATGCCCCTGTGCCAACAATCTGTCTTCCAATCTTCTTCATGTAGTCTGAAGTTGCTTGATTCCTCAAGCCCATCTTCGAATATAGTTATGTTCTTCATGGTTTGCAGATTCTTCAACAAATCCTTAGCAATTGGGCTAGGAAACCTAACAGCTAGGCTAGGCTAGTAATCTTAGGTTTCGTTGGGATTATGACTTCCAAAAATAAGCCTTGAAAGTCAGAAGAACACCGGTGAGCTGAAAATCTCCTTCAATGAGGTGCATAAACCCTAAATCTAAATTTTCTGCAGAAAATTGCGAAACTCTAGGGCGAATAATCCAAAATTCTCGGAATTGCAATTTGAAGCTTGTTGGAGGTGCACTGAAGGAGTTCTTACACTCCTATATAATTTTTATCCCCAACATCCAAGTATAAGGTGTTGGAACACCCACAAAGGAGAGGGCCGTATGGATTTCTGGAAACCCTAGAAGGGTTGTACGATTCTGTAGAAAAGAGGAAGGCTTGCTTTGAAGGATTGTGCAATGGCTTCTTCAAGACTTAAGCTCTGATACCATGTTGAATTTTCAATATGCTAGGCTCAGGAATGAGGTTTATTTCATTTTATCATTTACTTGAACCATGAACAAATGCATATACACAATTTACAAGTGTTGCAATAACCAAGATCACAAGAAGAATAACCATGCACAAGAACAGAAGAAATATCCTGGGAAAACCCTTCTCAACAAGGGAGAAAAACCCAACAATCCTTTGTTATATTCTCTAGAGAAGATCCTCCAACCATGAAACCCTAATGCACATAAGAGGGTGCTCTACTACCTTGAAACTTATGCCCAAGAGAGGTGTGCACTTCAGCCTTAGAAATGTACTTGCTGAAATTTCCAAATGACAAGTGACTTGTGTTTCCTCAATAGGGAAATTACCTTTATTTATACTAGACTGGACATACCAAAAGTGGTGTCTATTGGCACAACAGGGCTGACCTCAATAACTCATAAAATAATTAATTGTTACAATAAACATTAATTATCTTTCACATATGGTGGAGCCGATATGTACCCTTTACATCACAATTAGGGTTACAGGTAAATTTTACTCTTAGACAATATAGTAAGGGATCCACACGTCCACTAGTGCTCAGACACTAGGGACACGTCCACTTGTGCTCAGCCACAGGGACGTCCTAATTAACAAATCTCTATCTCATCGAGTCCACGAGAGAATCATCTGGAGTACCATCTCAAGCCTGACTCAACTGAGTCCATAAGACAAGAGAACACATGTCATAACATGTCAATCCAGAGTCTAACGCACACTGATAACATGGGCACCTTCACCCCACATAGGGGTACACTTTGTCTCATCTCAAATGACACACCCATCTCATGGGAATCCTCGCCCCACACATGGGCATACACATCGTCACACCCATCTCATGGTCATCCTCACCCAACATAGGGGCTCACATCGTCTCATCTCAGCCTGAGAGAGGAACGACACACCCATCACATGGGCACACCCAACTCACGAGCTCTCTCACAAGTCGTCTCAACTCAGTCTCATAGGAGAACGTGTCCTGGAGGATGTCTCATGAAGCTGTAATCATCAACACATATTTCCATTACCCTATATTGATGACTTGATGGATTGCTTGAGTGGTGTATATTTTCTCAAAATTAGATTTGAAGAGTGGGTATCATTAGATAAGATTTAGAGAAGGAGATGAATGGAAAAGAACCTTTAAAACAAATAATGGGTTATAGGAATTCTTGGAAATGCCTTTTGGGCTCAGAAATGCTCCTAACACTTTTATGAGACTAATGAATGAAGTGCTTAAAATTTTTATTGGTAAATTTGTTATAGTTTACCTAGATGATATCTTGGTCTATAGTCAGTCTAGAGAAGAACATTTGGGACACCTCATATTGGTTTTGAGTAAGTTGCAAAAAGAAAAGCTACAAATCAATTTGAAAAAGTGTAGTTTTGTGAAGATATAGTTAGTTTATTTGGGTTTTGTGATATCAAGAGATGGCTTGAAGATGGATCAAGAGAAGATAAAGGCTATAATAATTTGGCCTACTGCAAGGAGTATTTTCGAGGTAATAAGTTTTCATGGTTTGGGAAGTTTTTATAGAAAATTTATCAGAAATTTTAGTGGAATATGTGCTCCAATTGTGGAGACAATCAAAGGAAGCAAACAACCACTTAAGTGGACACAAGTAGTTGATAAGAGTTTTAGATTATTAAAGAAGAAAATTATAGAGCAACCAATTTTAGCATTTCCAGATTTTAATAAACTCTTCCAGGTTGAATGTGATGTAAGTGGGATAGCTACACGCGTTGTAATAAGTCAATAAAGAAAACATATTGCCTACTTTAGTGAAAAAATAAATGAGGCCAAACATAAATATTCTTCATATGATAATGAATTTTATGCCATTGTTCAAGCACTGAAGAAATGGAGACATTTCCTCATGCCTAAGGAAATTTTCCTTTATACTGATAAACATGCCTTACAATTTATCAGCAGTCAAACAAAATTAAGTCAGAGGCATATTAAATGGGTTGAATTTTTGCAAAAATTCACCTTTTTTTATCAGGCATATAAGTGGGCAGTCAAATAAGGTAGCAGATGCATCAAGCAGAGTCAATTTAATTTTGCATGAGTTTCAAGTGAATGTCTTACAATTTGATGATTTGAAAGAGATGTATAAGGATAATGAATATTTTAAGGAGGCTTATGCAGCTCATGGGAATCCAGTAAGAAGAGACAAAACTGCATGGTTGGATTATATGTTACAAGAGGGACTATTATTCAAAGGCAACAAATTATGCATTCCAAAATGTTCAATGAGGGAAATTTTGTTGAAGAAAAATCATAGTGGAGGATTAGTAGGACATTTTGGACAAGATAAAGCATTTGCTTATTTTAGCACATTTATTTTTGGCCTAATATGCAGGTTGATGTTAGAATATTTGTTGGAAGAGTTGGGCATTTTGATTCCACATTTGTGCACATCCTTCTTAACGTTGGGGAGTTTATACCCAGGGTTCGTCCAGAGTTGTCCAACAAAAACCCCAAAGCACTGACATATCAATCCTCAGCCAAGGTCGAGGAACGTCTCACCCGAGATGCAAAGACGATCATAGAGACCATAGGGTCTTGTGACAGGGATGAAGGCTAAACACACAAAGTCATTAGGATTGGAATCCATGCAACTCATATCTAACAGATTATTTAGGACTAAGAATTAAAACAATACACATACATATTCATCTCAGATGTGATATACACAGAATGTGTTATAACTGTTGCATATTTATTACTAGAAGTATTTCATCACAACAACGATATACATTGCACAGGAAAAACATATGACAGCCATAAAACTTCGTATATTCTCTATATAAATCCTTAGAATTACAACATGTTGCGCAATGCGCCTTTGCTTAACACTCAGACATACAAAGACATAGAAATATAATTAGAACATTGCAATATTACAACAGACTCATAGAGAGATCAATACTGAAGACTCAATGAATCTCTTTTCCTCAATATCTAAATAGTCTGACCAACTAGCCCTCTTAATGAATCTCTTTTCCTTTTATAGCTTTATCTATCAGAGAGCATTGTGTCTTTATGCTATGCTCCGCTCGTTTGTCTGACAAAACTGCCTCGCACTCTTCTGGTGTCTTCCACGCTCCACGTAGACTTCATGTATCAATGACAATATTAACTGCCTAACCAACTCATCCTCTAGTTGTCCCACATCCTCGTATGCTACTGGTAGTAATCATTCAGAGATATTTCCCGATGATTCCTTTCTTGATTCCAGTAGGAATCTTCTTGATTTCTGGCGCAATTGACAAAACTCAGACCGACACGCATTTGGTAGTCTTTAAGCTTGGCGGGGCGATTGACAAAACTTTGTTCGATGCACACTCTATGTCATTACTTGCACATTTTCTTAGGAGCATACAAAACTATGGAATGAGCATGCATAACTTCATTTGTGCACGCCCGCAAAACTAAACCCAAAACTTTGGGTGTCAACAAGCCCACACCACTACTATCTAACTTGTCCTTAAGCCAACTGCTTTATGAAAGGACTATCCTGGTTGATGGTACAATTCTTTTGACTTCCTCCACGAAGTCCTTATACTGGGGCTCAGGCTCATTGAGTTGGCCTTGGAGATCCTTGGAAAGTTGAATAGCTTCCTAGATGCCGATGGTTGTGATATGGGGGGTTGTTAGATTTGTGATGTTAAGTTGCTCAGCGAGGGGGGCGACAACAACTTGTATGTATGAAATATGAATATACCAATCCATAGCTTTGTCGGCCATCGAAGTGATCAACTCTCACATATTTTGTTGCTCAACCCTTGCTGAAGTGATCTCCTTTGTTCATGTGGAAATGACATGCATTGAAACGGTGCACTATTTGGGAAGCAACGAATCCACCTCCTACATTTGTTGCACGACCTTAGCATCTACTACACAAGTTTGATCATAGAGAGTTATGATCTCTAGAGGGATCTATAAATAATCCCCCAATTTGAAGCTTTGAGTGACCACCTCGGTGAAGCCTTGAGCATGGTCTCGACTCTCCTGAATGACAGTTATTGCATGAGAAATTTGTTGTTGGAGGGCAGTCTCCTCTGGTGTAAGATGTTGTAATCAGTCCTGAAGTTTGTGATTCTATGACTGTAGATCTTGAACGTGCTTGACGAGTGCTTTCATTTTCTGTAGGACTGGAATATTTAACTGGTACTAGTGGGGAGACTTGGGCATAGGCTTCATTGAGAGTGGTGATCAGTTCAGTGTGGTCGCTAAGAAAAAATGCATATTTACCCTAAGTTTCTGCATGTGCAACAAGTTCAACCATGTGTAGATCATGTAAAATCTTATGGGTTTCTTCCAGTTCTTGATGCGTGTGGAATTCTTGTTGTAATTGGGACAACATGGCGTCATAACTAAAATTCTCTTGCTCATAGTTGAGGCATAAATGGGCGTGTTCTTGGTAGATGGATTGATGTTTCTCTTTGAGCTCATGAACCAAGGAAGTGATAAAGTTCTAGATGTTCATTGTAGGCACCCGTGACAAGTACAACTCGGTTCTTGTTGAGATTGGTAGGATGACTACAAGTAGATCGACATTGATCACTCGACGAGGGATAGCTCCCGGAACCTTGAGGGTTGGATTAGATGAAGATGGAGATTCGGTACAAAGGGAAGAGAAAAATGTTGGCCTAGAATATGCATCTTTCTGATCATGTCGTTGTGGAAGACTTGTTTGGCTAACTGTGCACAAATCTC